>SJVG01000308.1:0-39073 GCA_034774675.1 Scedosporium minutisporum
ACTCTCTGGTGGGCATCAAACTCGGATTAACCTCCAACATCCCTAGCACAGAGTCAACGGATCAGTACATCGCCGATTTCTCCTGGAACACGGTAAAGAACCGTGTTCCAGGAGAAATCGGCGATGTACTGATCCGTTGACTCTGTGCTAGGGATGTTGGAGGTTAATCCGAGTTTGATGCCCACCAGAGAGTGATGTGAACATTACTGACTCTCATTTACTTTCTTATGCTGTGCAATCTTTCCTTCATCACCACCCAGGAGAGACTTCAGAGAGTCGGCTACTTTGGATACTACACCGGCACAGGTAGATTCCATTTTCGCCAGGTCGTCGGCCTGTTGCACTAACGCATCTAGTGTGCCGATCTTAAAGCTAGGAATGCGATATGGGATAACGGTACCGAGGTCAGAAACGATTGATCGCAATGTGGCCAGAGCATCGTCCCTGTCTGAGGAGTCGAACGCTTCGAGGGGTAGGGAGAGGAGACTGTATTTAATTGCCATGGTTCAACGTTCTTTTGACATCCTGGAAACACTTCGGTCAACATTAAAGTGAAGTTGGTTGCCTGAAAGAAAGGCGTAGTAGGGGAAAGGAAGAACCCAATGCTGCACATTAGGAGAAAGGAGAACGAACTAATGAAGGGTCAAATTCGCGGATAGAAATCCTGCTGCCTCGAGAAGCTTGCAAGGCGGGGCGATCAATGGCTTGGGCAAGCTGCTGTTTCTCTCGGGTTGCTTAGCTTTGGGGTAACCCCGGTTTATCCACCAGGATCAAGGCCGAAGGAAGGCGGCTTGTACTACACCGAGGTCTCAAGAGGGGATCAACAGCAAACCGCTGGAGACAGGTGAAAAAGGAATGAATGATGCTACTCGTCTTGCATTTACTCAGTGCTGTCTGAAGCTTTGCTAGAGGTAGGGTCATGGTGGGGGAGAACTAGCTCCAAGTCACCAAAACCTCGTCTTGTGTGACAAGATATGATTAGTCAGTCGCGCCCATCACTTGACAGCACATGTCACAATTTTGGACGTCACGGCTTATTCGGAGCTGCTGTACCTTCGTATTTCTCTAAAGCTGTGATGACATCATAATAGTTGGTGATCCCACCAACAGGACGAAGTACTCTGACCAAGCCTCACTTGATATCTCGCGTATGTTTCTCCCCTTTCATCCATAATTCATAGTTCCAAGAGAGGCGTTTTACTCACGAAAATAAGACTTCTCGGGGTCGTCTGAGACATATTGGTCCCAGCTACTCGGCCTTCATTTCAGCGAGGTTAGTTACCCATCCACTATGAAGAGAACAAGCTATTTTGTATTTACCTATCTTTACATATCTACCGGTGACTGATATGAGAGTGTGTCCCTTGGTTCTTTGGAGGATAAAGCTGGAATGGCGCTCAGAGTTTGAGGAAGCGTCTTACAGAGTAGCATCGGTCTATTAGCGGGGATGGTACTCCGCAAGGACCTAACTACAAGAGAAAGGTAAGAGGTAAGGTAAGTTATGCAGCTTCGCCGAAGGCCTCCACAGCCGGAGCCAACAACTCACAAGTAATGAGTGAGGACAGGAACTGTGAATGAAATATAAAATTTTATTTCCCAACCACCCTCAGGTGGATTATATGTGCGGTATCTATCCCAGAATGCTCCATTTGTGTGCCCATTAATGAATATGACCAAACCCCAAATGATTATAATAAGCCTTGACAAACCGACCGAACCAAACCAACATCCCCACTATCCGTTATCCATACATTGTTCAACAAAAGAGACGAATATATATATATATCGAGAGAGAGAGATAGACACAAGGAGAAAGCGTGTGTGCACGTGTGAGCGGGCGTGTGTATATATGTGCACGCGAGAGAGAGAGAGAGAGAGAGAGAGAATGTGCGTGTGGGTGGCTGCGTCAGAGGAGAGACGAAAGCCAACGTGTTATGGCGTGAATATATGTGCAGGAGGTGGAATGTTATAAACAAACGAAAATATGCTGTTTCTTCCCTGAAAATGCTTATAGAATAGGATCAACCAACCCACCATCCCCGACATCATTCTCGAAAGTCCCGGCTGGTGGACGAAGTGAGTCTGGCGCATTGCGACCATACCACCATTCATCCTCCTCCTCCAGACCGTCTTCGCGAATGAGTTCAAGCATGACCTGGGCATTACGCAGGATATCTTGCGACCGCTGCACGATTTTCCTGTCGAGAATCAATGTTTCAGCAGTCAACAACCATATATGCTGCAAGGTCGGTAAATCGGGTAATAGTTGTCGGGCATGGTCCGGAGCTAGCGAGGCCATGGGCATACCCGCTGCTAGGCTGGTACCAAAAACGAAGCTCGTCGAGTTCATTAGGACGGGATCAACCGCTGGGAAGGGGGGGGTGTTGGTATGCCGTAGAGCATTGTTCTTTAGCGCAGCCATAGACTTCTTCCGGCCGATGCCCATAATTGATCGCTTAGGCTTTGCTGGAGGTTCAGGCGTCAAGGCCACGGAGGAATACCAATGGTCGACGGCACCCCGGCGGGAGTTGTATCCTCCTATCTCCCAAAATCGCTCCACTTGCCTCAGCCCACCTAGGCAGAGAATGGCAGCATGGACTTCATCTGGGGGCTTTTCCCTCAGATAGCCACGAAGAGATCGCTCAACCCGGCCGGCATATGAAGGGGGTCGTAGTTGGCGACAGAATGACGAAATGACGAGTGGGAATACTTGATGGACCCGTAGTAGCGTTTTATCGTCGTACATGTTCATGATTTTAACCTCGATGGGGTTGAGCGTGTACGGTGTATGTCGCAGGCCGTAACCGCCGTGTTCCGCAATGTGCTCGAGGTGTAGCTTCCGGTACATCTCAAAGAAGTGGAAAATGGTAAATAATAATGGTATCAAGCGCCGTCGCATTCGCTCCTGCTGGGGGGCAAACTCTAGTTTTTGCGCCTTGGTCGTCCTGAGAAATATTTCCTTGGTTATCCATTCACACATTAAATGTGACAATTTCGCTGCGACATGAAGCCTATGCCAAAGGCTGCAAAGATAATAAAAATCCGCCTTGGATGGATCCGGGGCCGGATACAGTCGGACAGCATAAGCGGGTATATGATGATCCAGATGATATCTGACTATTGGCCCTTCGTTGAGTGTGATCAGTGTATGCCACGAACGGGAAACCCGTCGCAGGCTCAAAACGTCGGAGAGAGGAAGTGAGTTGATGATTTGAATCTGAAGTTCGCTGGGTAACGAGCGAAAAAGATCGTCTAGGGGTAACCTGTTGTGGACGTTAGCCGATGCTGAATGATCTCCAGTGACAATGCGTGACAACGCTTACCGTGCCGGTGTGCTCAAGTCGCTGGCTGCTTTGGATGTGTATGATGGTGAGGTCGGTACGGGCGGAGCAGGCTTCGCGTGCAGGAGAGAGACTTTCGAGCGCAATCCAAATAATCGGCTGCGCTCCGAGCGCTTGTGGTCCGGTGAACGGATGGTCGCAACTTCGCTCTCGCATGTTCTCGACGACGATCTCAGGGGCAAAATGAAGGTTGAAGACTGAATGGATTGAGGCTGGGAGGGGCCAGGAAGAGACGAGGTCGCCGTCTCAGGAGCATCGCCTAATTGATTTAGTTTACTAAAATATCGCTCCGAAGCGAATTCGGTGATGTGTGGGGGATCCATGATTGCTATGATGACTCGGCCACTCGCCGCCGGTTTGCTCTGGGTTTGAAGGACGAAGTGATCAAAGCTAGTTGGATGTCGTGGGAAATAGGATCGCGAGGACCTTTTGGAGGTCAGGGTTTAACCTCGTCATGACACGGCCACGGCGTGGACCTCGGCGTCATAGGTCAATGACAACCCTGAGATGAGCCTCCATTGGGTTATCCTGGGCGCTTGATCGATGATTCGACTCGATGGCTGAACGAGAAACGACAATGCTATTCGAGCAGTGTTCAGCTTCGAGGAGAGTTATCCACGTCGATGATGCGGAATAGACCCTCCGTGCACCAAGAGCGGCGTAGATCTGTAGTTGATGACCTCGACGACGTGTGGAAATACGTTGGATCTTTCCGATGGACAGTGTTCCGGCTTTTTGTTTGGAGCGAGGGCGACTCGACGAGCGGAGTGGCGAGGCTAGTCCCGGTCTGAGGTCGGGTCGGCGAGGTGAATGATCCTGACACGATCCAATTTGGAGCAGCCAAGGCGAGTCTGTAGAATTATGCGTAGGTTAACTTTCGTTCGCTAATGAATTCGAGTCGCAGGCCGATATTGTACGAAGTCGACAGGACAGACGAGATGGAGAGGTCGGAGAATGAGGCGGCGATCGTGGCTGTAAGGAAATGGGTGTTGCAAGAAGGGTGTCAGAAAAGAAAGAGAGAGAGAAGGTGCGGAAAGGCGCGTGGCCTGGCAGGCACTAACTAATGTCGGTGGATGGGACGGCGTTTTGGCCGGCGTAATAGTGGGGAGTATCAAAGAAAGACCTACCCAGCGGCAATACTCCGAATAGCCCCTACATATCTGTGCCAATAGCCGATCAAATTTGGCGGACGTGCAGGGGAGCGAGCCCATAACGGTTCCGTAATGAACACATAACGTCAGTTACAGCCCAAGAACGAGAATCAATTATACGGAATATCAATGTACGAAGGACGGCGGGACAAACGACAAGCACTCTGTGTCAAGTGAAAAATAGCCCACGACACTTCAAACGCTTGCTGCGACCAACTGACAGAGAGCCCATCCAAGGTCAATTCGATTTTGCTCGATTCATCTGTTTATTTTATTCTACTTTATTTTTTAAAGAAAATGTTTGAAAATAGTCCTGTCTGTGGTTAGGTCGTCTCATCTTGTATTTTGATTCCTCGATGGTTTTTCTTTTCCTTTTTTTCTTCCTCTCTCACATTGGACGGGCTGTCACTAACCAGTGCTGAACCATATTGGATCCCTGACATTTCCATCTCCGGTCCGATAAGCATACCAGGTGATGGTGATCTTCACTTCTACGAATTAATCCAGTGATGTCGGTTATCAGCAGAGGTAGGTTGAAGGGAGTTCAGAACACAGAATTAAAAGGTTTTTCTCTCTCTTCCATCACTACAGTTGCTGTGTTCCCGATATTCTAACCCGCAAGGTACTGGAAAACATCATATCCACTAGCCTCTACTGATAGCTTCGGCCGTTTTCGGTCTTTCTTTTGGGGTCCATCCACCGCACCCGAATTGCCCTGTCCGACAACACAATGGCCTCTTTAAAGTGTTATCAATGCCTCATCTCTACAGCAAAGGTCTCTGTGGATGAAGCAACAAGTACATCTAATACGGGGCATCCCGTTTTCCCACTGCGTAATATCTAGCGTAGATCGCCGAGCATCTCGAAGAAGATGGGGGAGTACTTTGTATTAGACATACATTGGTCGATGACTGGTTTTATGACTCGGGGGAAAGTGACGAGGAGAAATATAAAAGAGGGGGGCCAGCTCTTACTCTCCACGACATTGCTCCTCCATCGAGTGATGGGCTGAAACCTCGTAATTACAGCGCACCCTTTTATCTGAGTGTTCCTTCTCTGGAACCGACCCATTCCCAAAAAGCAGGCTATGAACCCATCACTGCCAACAGCTACATACTGGGTAGTAATACATTCTATATTACTTCGCATGATTAGAAGGTACCTTTCTTTACCTTGGCCCCTGCGATACTTTTGTAGTAACGCCTGAGTACAACCGCGACGAGTCCGAGTACACCTTGGAGGGTAATGTATCATCATTACTCCCCGCAGGCAACGGGATCATTTAACCAGTACCGAAAAGGTCACGGAAAATATCATCGAGGTACACACAAGCTAGATTAGAGGTTGACGTAACTTGGAGGTACCTTAACCTGACTCTTCACTACTTTGCCAACTTAAATTATGATGCTCCTCCGGTTGAATTAAATTAGTGTAATACTGCGTCCCCTCGAGAATAAGCAAGTTCCATCCTATCTGCATTTTTGGAAACCGTAAACGGACCGTCTCATCAACCCTCAATGGAGAACGAAGTACTTGGACTATCGGGAGCACGACGAGCCATCGCGCAAGATCGGAGGTGCGTTATAATCATCAGAAACAGTCCGAAGTAGATAAAATCCAATTGCAATGGGAGACCAGCAGAGGATAGAATTGGGCCGGGCAATGATTGGGGCTCGTAAACTACTTTGTGTGAAATCGACGGTGGGAAGAGAAACAACTCCCATCGTCGATGGTTATTCCGTAACCTGTACAAAGGTACGTACCCCCTGTCCCAATAGAGTCAATTTACTCGGAATTATGCCGATGTCTGGAAGAGAGGATCATCGTCCACGGCCCTACTCCGGCCGTTTTCCATCCCCACCCATCCTTTCCGCTTCACAGTACATGACATTCTCTCGCCCACTCCTTCGTACACAGTGTTGTCTAACGCTGGTCTGCCGACTCGTAATAAATGTCACGGTGGAACAAAGAAGCCGATGTTTGCGAGGGGTTTAACTGATCGTTGGTAGAACATTGCATGCGAGTGTAAGCTTCCTCGCTGGAAGCTCCGCGTGTTTCCTACGAAGTAATAAATAAGGGAGACGTGCTGTATGTTGTAAGACGGATGCCTTGGGTAATGGGGGTGGATTGCGCTGGAAACCCCGACGGTGTTGTTGGCGTGTACTTCGTACACTCCTTCGTACTTCGTCTGCGACTCTGGGCGAGTTTATCCTTGCTCTCGGTTTGAAACTCACGGAGCCGGAACTCGCATGACCTATAGGGCTAAATGTGTGGATGAGTTCCTGGATGATATGCTCCGTACCTGTACCGGTCGTACAGCACACAAGAATGGCATCTTCTCTCTTTGGGAGATTGGATTACATTGATATACTTCTTACGAATGAGAAGGATGGTCTCTGTGATCAACGAGGTTGGGTTTGGCGTGATCCAGCGTTTGACGCCTTTCTCAGTATTGCTGTCTTTATCGGCATGCTCTCAGTGTACATATATGTAAATCGCGAGTCCTTTCTTGATTTACATTGATGGATGTCTATGTATATTGCCATTCCTAACAACACGGCAGCAGGCTTAGGGATACCTGGAGCGCCATTATGGGAAAACACCTCGTGTGACCTACGCCCTCGCCAATGGACCTTGGCGTAGGGCTGCTTCGATTCCTTATTTTTGAGCATTCCCAAATCCATCGTCGTGGTTTACATCCCTGTGCGCAACGTAGTTGTTCGAGGATGCGTCCACCTAATGGTTATTCTACCATCAACGCATACTCGCCCATGTCTTTTTAGACGTTTCAAACGCCCGTGATCAACTTGGTGCGGGATTCCAGTCCAACTAGAGCACGAATCTGTGCCTGTGTGAGTGGTCGAGGGACTTTGCCTTTCCGACTTTGTCAATCTCCTCTCGTCATGAAAACCTTCTCGGATACCCAGGGGGATGGCGCTGGGTTTCCAGGGTCGATAGCCCCCGGGATTGGCTTGATTGAAGCGTCGCGTCCACCTGAAATGGTTGCCTTGTCCCGGATTGAGTTCGAATCTGCCAACAGTGAGAATGGAACAAAGGTGCTGATGGTAGAATGGGATGCATCCTGGCCTGAGGGACTCGACTGCCAGGATTACGAGAAGGAGACGCAAGTCAGTCATGCAGCGGGGGCCCAGTGGATAACCAAACATGTCGATGGTTGGGAAGTATCATGGCAAGGAACGTCCACTGCCCTTGCGACAAGCGATAGGGAAGCCAGGGTTCAAAAGCGCGTGTATTTCTTGCTTCCTCCTGGAGCCCGCATTCCAAAACTGGTCCGAATCACTCACTCCACTGGGCTCGCCCTCACAACAAACCCATTACCCGCAATCTTTCCCGAAGAATTCGGGGTGCAGAAAGATAGAAAGGGGGTTCTTCGTAAGTTCACGTAAACTTCCAAAAAAATCTTTTCGTGACCCCGCGCCGCCAATTCCTGAACGTTCCAGGAAGTGCTTCCAGCGACTAACCGGTCGTTACGTTACCAGATGCGGCATGGGCAAAAAATCGCCTAGCAGATTTGGACGAAGAGATTCGCGCCGAAATGAGAGAAAACACCGAAGGCGTGGGCCTTGAAATGGCACTCCAGGAGAAGCATTGGCTTCTGGACCATTTTTCCTTTGAGGCAGAAGGCTGCGCAACGTCGCTAACTCAGGGGCCGGTTGTGGCACCAACGCCGGCGAAGTCGCAACTAGGCACCGGCCGGCTTATGGATCATCGGCGAGGGCTAAGACTGGCAACGTCTCCAGAGGATCTTGGACTTGTGCCAAGAAGTAAGTCGTCATTTGCCAGAAGTATTTTAAGAGCTACTGACCAAGATCAAGCCAACAACAGACCCATCCTAATAACTGCATTTGTGGACTCAACGAGGGTACCGCCTTGCATTGAAACGGCGGCTGAAAATAGCAATCTAGCACAAACGCACTGGATGGCATCAGATATGTCTTCCGCAGGTGGAGAGACAAAACGCGAGAGCGCCTGTGAAAACGACAATGAAAAAGATCTCTTTGCGTTGCCAATAAGTCCTCGGAGTCCTGAGATGGAAAGAAGTCCATTCAGCCTCCTGTAGGTGTGGTTAACTGCTCTGTTACCGACAATTGAGAAACCGAAAGGGGATGGAGGACATTGCCACCCAAAACTCGTATGGACTGCCGTGATCCCTATTAATATCCACGGGTAGCGGAAAAGGCGATCGAAGCACGGCCATGACGCTCAATATTGAGCGTGAGGGCGGGTCGCCAATGATGTCACCGAGAGAGCCGCGGCCCATGAGCCTGGAGCCATGCGCGTCGTTACGCACCAGGAGCGGAGGGAAAAGAAGCGCCTAGTAGTGGATGATGAAATAAATATTTAACCGTCGTCTGGAGAGACCCGAGCTTGCCGCAGAGTGCGTCGCGTCGGGTTGGCAAGGCATCAACGAATAAACTCTTATCTCGATATAGGCTTCGTTGGAAAGGGGCTATGATAGCTTTTGTTGCTTGGTCTTTGAGAAAAGGTGATACGACCTATCTCCAACCACCAACCCGCCCCTCGTCCCAGCGGTCCTTCCGTTCCTGGCGCGAGTAGTAGAGAATTTTCGCTTCTCGGTATCGCCTTATCCAGTCGATTACCTCCCTCTCAGAGGCTGCACTTTCGGTACCACTACCTTCGATAAAACTCTCCTCGAGTGCGTGACATACCATCCCTTGCTCCTGGACACCGTGGGAAAGGCGTTGGTATAGAGATGCCGGAGAGAATGGACCAAGTACACCGTCCAATTCCGCCTGTTTCTGACGCCATTGCCTCTCGAGAGCGTGGGTGGATAACAACTGAGCTTGTGCCGAGTCTCTCTCAGCAGAGACCCGAAGTTCTAGCTCAGTTAACCGAGACGCGAGCTCGGCGTTTTCTAGCAGAGCGGTGCGGAGAGATTCGTAGGATGTAGAGAGTGAAGGGTGGATAGTCTCCGGAGCATGTGTTGCGGTTCTCAGAAGCTGGTCGTCCGTCAAAATTGCAGCTAGCTGCTGCTTTCTGAAGTAAACGACAAGTGTAAGCGCTATCAGATACAGATGAATATGCAGGGCACGGTTCACCTACGGCATATCTTGCAATGTGGCGGGCATCCAGCCAGCACCAGGATCACGGCTTCGGGAGGAGTCGTCATCGCGGATATTAGGTTGATGCGGCGTGGGGGCTGGGGTGAAGTGTGCCACCACAGTGAGCGGCGAGCTTTCACGGGGCCCCTCAAAGTTCGTGCTCGGTTTTGGGGGGAGAACCGGAGGAGATGAATCCATCTTTATTGGATTAAGTCGTTCGTCACAAGGTTTCCGATGGAAGTGAACTGGAGGGAGAACAGGTCTTCGTATTTCAGGAGCTACCAGCACTCACTTGCGAGTATGGAGAGGACCGGTTGCACCCACAGTGTCCTGTCATTGGATCGAAATCCAGACTTGGAGCTTGAACCACAATTGCAGCCGTGTTAGGCTTATTATTATTACATAAACGCACAATCCTCGCTGCGTTTGTAAATACAAAGTATTTGTGACATCCCAATTGGTCCACACCAAGGTAAATACAATTGTATAAAGTACTTCATTGTTCTTACAATACACCCACACCTCTCGAGTTACAAGTCGTGGAACTTCAATGATGGAAGCCGGTGGCAATCCCTGAACATTTGATCCATTGCTCCCTCTTCCCTACATTCCCTAAGGAGGCGGGCACCAACCAACCTGAGCCTGAGCACTTGATGTCCCTACTAGTCCCTCCCGGCGGCCGCAGAAGTTATGGACCATAAATCTCGTGCCCAACCTGTCTCTCTCAGCCTTTTACTGCTAGACCCCACCGTTTTCTTGTCACCTGTAATAACAGCTAGCGCTTTGCTACAAGAGGCGAAGGCCTCTACAAGCTCTTTCATGCGGCGCGTTTGGATGAAGCTAGCAGCGATGTCCGAGTTCTTGTCGGCGACAACGACAGCCAATTCCATACATTCGAGGAGGTTGTCTCGTGAGAGACATGTCCCAGCGAAGTGCAATGTGCTCACGTACGCTAGGATAGTTTCCGGCAGATACTTCGTCCTCAAGTTCGCAAGCTCAGAATCGCCTTCTTTCTCCACGTGTAAGCATCATGTCTATCTCGGTCTCGACAGAGAAGCGCGACCATATAGTATAGGCTTTCTTACCTTGTAGGAGCCAACCCCCAAGAAGTGGCTGCATATGATCTTTGAGCGTTTTGACCTCGACGCCAACCTCAGTCCAGAAATCGCGGGATGTATTCGAATCCCTACCTCAGGTTAATTAATTCAGATGCACTCTCAGTGTAGAAACGCAGTGAAAATGAGTACATACTCTCTAGATAGCTGAGCGAGTGATGCAAGGGTCTCCATCGTATCGAGTGCTCTCACTAAGGCCTCCATGTCGTGGAAGTTCCGGGCATCAGCTGCCACCTGCGCGGGAGAACCCGAAAAGGATGGCAGAGCGTTGAGCTGCCGCGCCCAGAAGCTGATGTCAGCGAAATCTGGACGCTCCTGATCGCCAGTACTGGTATTCTGAGTTCGGTTGCCGATCAAGGCTGAGAAGCTGATTCTTTGAGCAAATACTCGAGCCGAATTGAGGAATGTGTTTTCTAGAAACGAGCCAAAATTAGTTAGACGAGAATTTACGCCGATATCGCGTGGAGACGGAAGTCCATACTGAGGAAGTACTTGTAAATTTTTGTGCCCGTGGAGAAAGCATCTGGCCAAGCGTGGTCAACTTCAAGTAGCCATTCAACAGTTCGTATCAAGAATTCGTGCGCCAAGGGAATTGCATCAGGGTCTTCGCTGAAAAAGTCGGCTCTAACGAGGCGGCCGTACTTGAAGCTATGATCAGTATCGTCGTCAACGATGCGAAATGGCGTTTGGTTCTCGCGAGAACTGCCGTCATTGAGCAGCGTGTTCAAGCGCAGCGCCGCCTGTGTTTTGACGAATTTGAGACTGTCCAGGCCAGCCTTTTCGATTAGACTTATTGCCAGGGCCCGGGAGGTGGGTTCAACAATGTGGATAAGGTTACGGCAGAGCGCATCGTATTGCCTTGATTCACTCAAGGTAGAACAGTAGAGGGGAATTAACTCGTAAAGTCCAGAGAGTCTCAGCAAACTGATGTAGGCAACGATGCTGTTCTGTTGGATGTCGCGTCTCATGGCGTCCTGGCTCACCACGGCACGTAACTGCGGGTACAGTTGCTCTAGGAGCGACAAAATGACGTAGATATGTGATACCACTCGTAATCCGCTGTGGTGATCCAGCTGGAAGTATCGATCGGTGTCGACCTCTGACTCAACGAAACCGTGCGGGAAGAAAAGTTTGGATTCGATATTCTGATTCGCATGAAGTGCTAGGGCAAACCCCTGATCAAAGAAGTATCGCTCGAGGTCTTTCGCAAGGGTGGAAGCCAAGAGGACCTTCATAGGGTCGCGAGCCGCTACCATTGTGACGTTGTTCGACTCGAGCAAGCGAAGAAAGCGTCTTTCAGGCGATCCGGATTCGCCATGGTACTGGGGGGGGTTAAGGAAGGGGGTCGGTTGCTGTGAAATGCCGGCCACTGCTTCTGGCATACATTTCGTCAAGACAAACGTGTCAAACTGGCTCCGAAACAACGAGTTATAGTGTGCAAACACAAAATCTTCCCAAGTCTTGCAAACAGCTTCCACGCTGGGGACATCCCCCCCCAATATGCCATACACAGCGCGCTCGTAGAGGCCTGGAGCACCCTGGCGTGCGACCGCTAAGCAGGCACGCATCCACAAAGCGAGTGCTTCGGGAGGCTGGTCCGGTGAGGCGTTGGCTTCATGGTCGCCCAGGTGAATGGCCGTCATAGAAACAGCGCGCCATCCTTCGGTGCGCTCTCGGCACCATTCCTCAATTTCCCTTGCACTACAACCTCTTCGAAGAAGTTCAAAACAACCCAGCCAAATTGCTCGCTCAAAATATTCGTCCTGCGGCTCGAGCTTCCTTCCCTGCCTGGTAGTAGAATCGGGGTCGAGCTGTGTAACCAAAGGAGACTTTGAGGCATTGACGTGGGACTGGGAGACATTGGGCGATGTAGGGTCAAGGACATGCGGCCATGCTAACACGCTTTTCCTTAATTTAATCGTAGACCGTGTATGTATCCATCCGTGGGCAATGATGTCCCCACGGTCGGCGTTTTTCTGGAGGTCTTTGACGAGATCGTTGATATCAGGTCCATCGGCCGCAATAACCTGCAGCCACCGTAGTACGGCTTTGCGTTCCATTGCCAATGGGCTGCTGTTGACAAATTCATTCCAGAGGGTTGGTTTTTGAGTACGAACGCTCGAAGGCCGACTTGGTAAAGTGTCGGCGTCGGGGTATCTCATTGGTAACAGATGGCGCAGGAGGTTCCAAATCTGTGCCTCTTGTTTCCAGGCGTTAGCTTCTCGGCTGGGATCTGGAACCACGTCTTCGCCATGGAGGCTATCCATATCCATCTTGACTTCACCCTTCAGCATAGCGCCCGGCGGATGCCGGCCGTTCCGAGGGCGAAGGAGCTGGTATCGCCCCGATGCATACTCATAGTAGCACTCGACAAGTTTAAGAACCCGGGATCGCCGTTCCGATATACTGCCCCTGCTATCAAGGCAGTCATCCAAAGCATTGGCAAAATGCTCTATCTCTGGTCGAGCTGGGAGCACCTGCGCCTGCTCTGACTTCCGAGAGAGGGTTGACGCATCATCCATGGCGGGCCGCGCTATGGCATCGCGCATGATATTCGGGTGATTTGCGACAGCACGAGAATTTTTTGATCAAGCGGGGGCTCTCGATACGGGGTCGGGCCTTGCGTCGAGGAGGAAAGGCTAGGAATTTTCCAGTTCTTTCGCGGTCGCTTTGCGTAGTATCGGTGTCTTGCTTCTAGATATGATAGAATTAGAGGAAGGCAGGAAGAACGCTCGTCTAAGTCGACTAGGAAGATTAGTTAATAAGAGAGCAATGAAGACTTTGGCACAAGATTGCTGCACTAAAGGAGTTTGAGGTGACCTTAGGAGAACGAAGTGTCACACCCAGACGCGTGTTGACGAACCTAGAACTGACGACGACAGCAGCGATTTGCTACTGGTCCATAATATTCAAGTACAGAGGGCAGGTGGGACTGGGAAGCAGGGTTGCACTTCAAATTTCATGGAGCAAGTTCAATTCTTTACTTACCTAATCACACAATAACGGGAGCTTAAATATGATTCCATCCCCCATGGCGATTTATCTTTCCCTCTTTTCCCTCAATTATGTCTATGGCATTCATATTAGAGTCCCGGAACAAGCCCCTCAATACTTGTTCAGATTCAGAAGAATCTCTTGCGTGCTCAATGATCGCCTATAAGAAAACACTGGCACTTTCCTATAATGTTGCCAAGGATATACTTGCTGGCAGACGTCTCTACGGAATAGTGCTATATGCCTAAGCTCATTCGGAGCCTCTTTTCTATTTTTGCCTCGTTTCTCTCATCAACCGTAATTTTATCTCGAGGACGCTTGGCTTTGGGCAGCTCGGTGACGTGGCGTCATTGCCATTCAGATTGTAGAACTTCTGGCAACACTCGTAGAGATCGAAAATAATATCTTGGCATCTTGCCTCATTATACCCATTCCGGCTCAGGCAGGCTGTAAGACGTCCGATGAGCGTCCGATCATGTTAATAAAATGAAAAAGAACAGACAAAATAGAAATAAAAAGTCGACCTTCCAGGCCTTTAACTCTCTCGAAACATACACTGAATGGCACACTGGAATGTTTCGCAGGATTTTGTTAACCAAAGGACACAGTTCATTACGGCGGCTACCACTCACAGCTTGAGCTTGACATGGCGGGCTCTTTCCTTGGGATTGGCTCGGGGTCATGATCTTGAACTTGGATCAAGAGTATCTTCAGTCAATTTCATAGTGAGACTTGTGACATGGTTTCCTGGGGAACGTACATTTCCTTTAGCACTTCTTCATCGATCGAGGAGATATCAAGCGGTTTCGTTTTTACTTCGGATTTAGTACCCGGGGCAAAAAGAACAGAAAAAGGAACAAGAAAAAGACAAGAAAAGAAAAGAGAAGAAAAACAGGTGAATCTGGTAGGTATTCGTACGTACGAGACTTTGAGTTCAAGGAGAACGACAAAACTGTAGATGGCCTGGATGAATATCGATCGAGCTGTTGCGCTCACCTCGAAGTAGGAGGCACGCATAATTGCATATTGAAGAGAAGTCAGCTCCCAGCTTCGTCCAGACTCTGATTATGTCACTTCCCTTTTCCTTTCGGTCATTGTCTGTCTAGCGCGGGGCAACTCTCTTACTTCGTAGAAGCACCTTGGTACGCGAGATTTCCACAGCACGGCGACATCACCAGTCATTTTATTATTCAAGCGCAACACTTTCTCCGTCAATTTCACGTCTAGTCACAGTTGGAGAAGTCTCCGCGACCATCATTTTTCAAACCTTGTGAACGTACGTACTCTTCTCGTTTCTCAGGTATCCCCTCAGTCCCGGTATCGAGGCTAACAGGCTTCCTCCCCACTACAGGCGACCGATCTCCATCTTCAACGCAGCAATGTCGGAGCACGAGAACAACGGAAACGCTGCGGATGCCCCCCCCGTATCCGAGCATCTGAATATAAAAGTGACAGACAACAATAACGAAGTCTTCTTCAAAATTAAGCGGAGCACTAAGCTAGAGAAGCTCATGAGCGCGTTCTGCGATAGGCAGGGCAAGAACATGGCTTCCGTCCGTTTTCTCTTCGAGGGCCAGCGGGTTCAGCCAACGGATACCCCAGACACTGTATAACTTCTCCGCAACTCTTCTGCTCGCAAAAGAGATAGCTAACTCACCCACAGCTTGAGATGCAAGACGGAGACACGCTCGAAGTGCACCAAGAGCAGGTTGGAGGTAACGGCCTACCTTAAGGCCAACTTAGCACACAGTACACATCAAGACAGGGAGAAGCCTTGTGCGGGCAGACTTGACGACTGCCAGGGTGCCTGACACGGCGCACATTTTGCCGTCGTAGCAACTGGTGGAAGTGGCCCCCGATAGCACAAGAGGTGCAACTCGCAGACGGCTCTAGATATCTTGGGCGGGCACTTATGAGGGCGCTGGAGGACCGTTTTGCAATGTAAAACATCTAAACATTCATAGCATTCAATTCTCGTGATTCCAATAGCCTATCGCGTGTCCATCCCAATACCATCACTGCTTCAGTTCAATTGCCCTGCAGCTCGTGCATAGGACAAGAACAGTCCCGTCCGTGTTCTCTTTGGGAAAGATTTGCCCGTCATCAAACGTTCCCCCACAGTGGGCGCACAAGAAGCAGGTCTCGTGCCACTCACTTCCGAGCGCTTGAACGTACTGACCGACCACAGCAAGTTTGCACTTTCTGCATTTCGGGGCTCTCCGCTCTGTCCGTTTAGTCTGGCAGCTGATGCACCAAGCGTAGCCGTCCTTTTCGATGTGAGTCATTCCGTGCTCAAAAGGGTCTCCGCACTCGGCGCAGAAGAAATGTCCATAGTGCCAGTGCTCCCCGAGGGCGACAATATGTTCTCCTAAAATAGGAGTTTTGCAATGCTTGCACTTTGGCGCAAATAGTTCATGCCAATCTAGGTGGCAGTAGAACCGGAGGCGATCGTCTCCATCCTCAGCCATGGTCTTTCCAGGTACCTCCTCAAGAATCTCACCAGCCATCCGACGCTTGATCCGTTCCAGACGCTCCCTACGGAAGGAGTCGGGCTCTGGGCTTATCTCTAGAGCCTCAAGACTTGTACCACAAGAAAAACAAATGAGACATTGTGGATGAAATTTTTCGGCCGAGCCTGCCAATGCCACAAACCTGCCTTGGAGATGATGCCCGCACTCGTGACACAAAGCAGAGCCTTTGCCTTGGGTGATCGGTGGCCGAGGGCACCGAGGCCTTCTTGCGGATGCTCCTGGAACTGGGAGTGGCCGGGTACTATGACCTTCGCCGCCTACTACGATAATAGGTGGCCCGTCTCCCTCTGCCGAATCATCGACGGTAATAGAGGGTGTGTGGAGGGCAGGTTCCTGGGTTTTCGGAATCGTTTCCTCATATCGTCGGTCTCCGTCGTTGAGGGAGATAGTTGATATTGGAGGTCTAGTGGGCAAATTTGTCGGTGCCTTTGGATCGGATCGAGGGGTTGCCGGAGACGGAGCGCTCATGTTCCCTGAGCTTCCCTGGCCACCATTAGTGAGTTGGTCTGCTGGAGACCAGCGTGTATCGAAGCTAACAATCGGGCGGGTCGGATCATCGCTGACAGCTGTAGGTGTCGGTAGCTTCTCACTTCGATCTCCGAGTCTCATACTTGTTGCTTGACGTATGTCATCGCCGCGTATTTCGACGCCATGGAGCTTCCGTTCATCCTCCACCGAGAATTGCTTGGGTACCGTAGCATTCGTGGTATACTGTGGATCTCTTGAACGAGATGGTGGGTTGAGGTGAATATTAATTGCAGAAACGACCTGGGCCCTTGGCTTCCGGGGGAAAAATGATACTGGCTTCAGAGGATTGTCGGTTCTGGTGCCAAGCACTGGCGGTGCAATCCCAGCCTTCTCACGTCGTGTAGCGTATACTACCTCAGGCTCCTCCCATATCTGATCAACAGAGAAGGGGTTTCCGATCTCACCACTGATATTGCGCTTTGAACTGCTGCGATGAGACCCTTGGCCCGAGTTCCCGTCACGTCTCGCCGAGGCAGTGCCTTCCGGAATCCCTGCATTTGGATTTCGCTGTTTGCTTAACGACAGACTGGCTGCGCTCTCGGCGGAGCTTCCAGATACTGAGCGAGACGTATCCCTTGCCAGCCCGGTGGCGACGATCTCATCACCGTACATTCCTACACTAGCGGTGCGTGCATGCGCGTAGCTGTTCTTCCTCAGGTGTGGTCGGTATCGGTACGGTCCTGTCGGGTTCGAGGCTCCTGGATGTTGATGTTGCCAAACTAGCTCAGATGCCTCGTTCAGGGCGGCCTCATAGAGACGTTGATCATCTGAGGGGCCGCTGGCTTTTGATAAGTTCTGGTCTTTCAGACCCATGTCTTCCATGGCTTGTCGCAGAGAGCAGGCCTCCTCCTTCTCCATCCACCGATGTCCCCTTTCCATATATGTCGATGTTGGAACCACGTCCGAGGGCTTGAGAGGTGCGGCCGGCGTAGTTGGATAATAGTCTCGAGCATTAGGCCCAATGGAGTATCGAGAGCGAACACTTGAGGGGGGGGCAGGTAGAACAGGCGTTTGTCTCGAAGATGGTGGCACATGTTCCGTGGCAATCCCCGAGCCCCCTCGATCAGTGACATGCCGTTCCCCGGATCTTTCGTCATGAGCTGGTAACTCTCGAGAACCGGACTGCCGACTGTTTCTGTGCCTGCGGAGATCGGCTAGGTACGATGCTAGATTGTCAACTAAAGGTTAGGTTACTAGAGCCAACATGAACGGTGCAGTTCCAATGCCTCACCAAATTGATCATTAGTCATATACGTAGGAGATGGTGGCGTCACTTTCCGACCCCCTCCTCTCGTCCGTCCATGGGTGAAGGATGCCATAGTTTGGTCTCGTCTCATTATTCTGAGGATTTAATAATCCTGTGAATCATGGACGGGTGTCGGGCACCAAATGGTTTGCAGCCCCTGCGCGTGGATATCGAGAGAGCGATCGAGAGAGCGATCGAGAGACAGTGCGTGAGAGGCAAGGGATAATCAAGAGGCAACTGAACGGTTTTCGTAATTCTTCAATATTGGAATGACTTGATGAACCTGATGAGCATTGGGTGGCGAAGGTGTTGTATTTGCTAGGTATTCACTAGAGTCTGAGGTGGGAAGTCTTGTCTAAATACTACATCTCTTGAAGGGGCGTTGTCACTTGGGCGTTGAAGGCCTGAATAACACTGGACTGATCGAATCTTTTTGATTCGGCGTGGCAATGTGTTTGTTCCAATGATGTGTTGACTAGGCAACCGCTGCTGGTTCTTGCAACGCGCATACAATAATATTACAACGTACAAATACAGGGGATTGATTGACTGGTCATCTTTCAACAGGACTCTTGCGTTTGAAATGTCCTGCAAAAAGCTTGCAGCCTGAAAAAAATCGAGTGGAAATTTTTTTTATCTGAAGGCATCACCATCGTAGTTCTCCTGGCGCTCCGCCCTCGCCGTCTTTTGGGCCGTCCTTTGTTGAGGATGTTTGCTTCTGGTTCAAGTCAGGCTGAAAGCCAAGGTTTTTGAAGTCATCTCGAGCCATCAAGTTCCTAGGTAACATTAGCGAGCACGACGGGAATAACATCCGCTCCAACACCTGGCACGTACCGATCCATACGGCAAGCGAGGTACGCCTTCGCGAGGTCACGGCACTCGGGCTTGTTCACACCGCCAACCTTACTGATACAGGAGAGGTATGTTGTCATGACATCCTTGCATTCGCCTACATAGATGAGCTACGAAGCCCAGAACTGCGCGGAAGGTAAGTCGGGAATTGGCGGAGGCTCACCATCATGATCAAGAGGAAAGCTCCCTCTTTGAGGGCTGGTGTGGTGAATTTGGCATCAGCTGAGAAGAGCAGAAATGAGGCTCCCATTCGAGACTTACGGAGTTGGCTTTGTGGCTGGCTTGCTCCCGGGACCTCCGAAAGAGCTCATCGTTTCGATTGACGATACAATGTCCGACTGGAAGGAATATTTGATTACAACAAGCTCACCGAATGTTGGATGCAATCTCTGTGGTCTCGATAAGAGCAAAAGGGCTTGTTGGGAATACTTCGTTACTTTGTACTTTGGGGAGATATTGGAACCTGCATGATTTTGTAGAATTAGTTTCATGTGAAGATATGCGAACGAGTGGAATGGGCACCGGGTCATCCCTGTCAGGTATGCGACCCCAGAAGCTCCTAGAAAGCATTATGCATTGAGGGGGATGGGGACAACATTGACTAACTTTGTAAATCGGTCGAATGTACGAAATGTTTTAGTAAACTATCTTCAGGAAGAGGCTCGAGGGAGAAGGGGAGAGAGAGAGAGAGAGACAGAGAGAGAGACAGCAAAAGAGTTCAAAAGCCAAGTTGGCTCTACCAATCCCAATCCAAATTCGTATGGGGGATTTACATCACCCGACTTTAAATGTTACTTCAGTGCCAACTGTACTTCTAGAATTGCTGATATCGGGGCCTAAGAAAAGGAAAATCTGCGTCCAAGGGGATCATGGATGATCGTTGACAGGCAAATTGATCAAATCGGATCATTTACTATGAACATATCGGGTATTAGGAGAATTTGTTCCTTTTTAGAAGAAATAGTATTTAACCGAGGTTCGAAGAGGGCGAAAAGATATGTATTCTTAATTATCGAGGCTATTCGATTATCGATTCATGCACAACGCGTTTCTTGGAGAAAGGTTATGCATTGCGTGGATTGTATTGATGGGTGATTCTTTTTCTACCACTCCCGAGCCTCGAAAAGTCACAATCGCCACGACCGTGTCTCTTCAGAGGACTTGAGGCTTAACGATAGGCTCATAGCCTAGATACCGCTTTCTTGTGCCCTAGGTGACTTGAGGTTACTCGCAAGGTCTCTGATACCTTTTGCGGCCTTTTTCTTGTTATTTAAAAACTCGAGCCGTCGTCTTTGATCCCCCCCGATTCATTAAGAAATTTCGATTTTTAGCACGCACCATGGCCGCCCTGGGTGAGGATCTCCTCGGCATTGTCAATAAGCTGCAAGACTTGGTTTTCAACACCATCGGCAGCGACTCGCTAGACCTCCCGCAGATTGTATGCCGAAGCTGATCCCGATGCCCCATACCCTCCTCTAACAGCTTGCAGGTTGTAGTTGGTTCTCAGTCGGCTGGGAAATCGTCTGTTCTAGAGAATATCGTTGGACGCGATTTCCTACCACGCGGTAGTGGTATTGTAACGCGAAGGCCTTTGATTCTGCAGCTCATCAATGTTCCCGACGATGAATCCCAACCAGATGCTCCCCTCGACCCTTACCGTTCCCCTTCGGCGGCGCGTCGATCCGAGTGGGCAGAGTTCCATCATGTCCCAAACCGAAGATTCACCGATTTTGCCGACGTGAAGCGCGAGATTGAAAGCGAAACGTCACGCGTTGCTGGGACGAATAAAGGCATCAACAGACAGCCGATAAACTTGAAAATTTACTCTCCTCATGTCCTGAACCTTACGCTAGTTGATTTGCCCGGGTTAACAAAGGTATTGTCCCTCGACTGAACCGATTGACATTCTAATCGCGTGTCATTTTCAATCGCCGGCCCCTCTAACACCGTACGTGTACGTCCAGGTTCCCATCGGCGACCAACCGACGGATATCGAGAAGCAGACCCGCAATCTCATTTCGGAGTATATCGCCAAACCGAATAGTATTATTCTTGCCGTTTCCCCAGCAAATGTCGACATAGTGAACTCGGAGGCTCTGAAGCTTGCGAGACATGTCGACCCCCTTGGAAGGCGTACGATCGGTGTCCTGACCAAGGTCGATCTGATGGACCACGGGACCAATGCTTTGGATATCTTATCCGGTCGTGTATACCCGCTCAAGCTGGGCTTCATCGGTGTCGTTAATCGATCGCAGCAAGACATCCAGGGCAATAAACCTATGGATGAGGCACTCAAGGCCGAGGCGGAATTTTTCCGCCATCATCCTGCATATCGAAATATCGCGACCCGTTGTGGAACCCAGTTTCTGGCAAAAACGCTCAATACTACGCTAATGGCGCATATTCGGGAGCGACTCCCCGACATCAAGGCCAGGCTTAACACGTTGATGGGGCAAACGCAGCAGGAGCTTGCTAGCTATGGTGACATGCATTTCAGCGGCAAGGAACATCGCGGATCGTTGATACTGCAATTGATGACCCGTTTCGCTACCTCCTTTATCTCATCCATCGATGGTACTTCGACGGACATCTCAACCAAAGAGCTTTGCGGCGGAGCCAGGATCTACTACATCTTTAACTCGGTCTTTGGGAGTTCACTTGAGTCTATTGACCCAACGTCAAATCTCTCGGCTCTCGATATTCGGACCGCCATTCGCAACTCGACCGGACCACGGCCTAGTCTTTTCGTGCCCGAGATGGCTTTTGACCTTCTAGTTAAGCCACAAATCAAGTTGCTTGAGATCCCCAGTCAACGTTGTGTGGAGCTCGTGTATGAGGAGTTGATCAAAATCTGTCATACATGCGGCTCAACTGAACTTTCTCGATTTCCCAGACTGCAGGCTAAGCTGATTGAAGTCGTGTCGGATCTGCTTCGGGAGAGATTGGGCCCCGCCTCATCGTACGTGGAGTCCCTTATATCCATCCAGCGCGCGTACATCAACACAAACCATCCCAATTTCTTGGGAGCTGCAGCCGCTATGGGTCAAGTTGTTACGAGTCGACAGGACAAAGAGCGGAGACGGCTAGTCCAGGAGGAGAGAGAACGTCGGGAAAAGAGGCGGCTGAAAGAGCTAGGGGCGAACGGGGCCGAGGCGCCCGAGGACGAGGAAGACACTGCTCTCGCCGAACGAGGTGACGTTGCGAGCCTCAGGAAAACGCAGGCAAGGGGTTTACGGAGCATGTCACCCAGCGTTCGAGAAAATATCGGTTCCGCTGGAATTGCAGCGACAGTTAATGGCCATCGCTCAGCATCACCCTCCCGATTCAACAGCCAGGGCCTTGGAAACACCCGCGACTCGTTCTTGAACTATTTCTTCGGCAAAGACGGTGTTTCGCAACAGCAGGCGACGCATGCTGTTGCCACTCGACATGTCAGCCAGAACTCGGAGCCGAGCATTAGCCAAAGCATTCGCCGCCTCGAGGACAAGTCTGTGGCGCGGCCAATTCGCGAGGAGGATGGCGATGGTATCAAACATTCGCGGTTCGGTGACGTTCCAGCCCAAGCTGTTGGTGTTCGATCCCCGTTCTACCTCAAACTATTCTCTAACTTTTGTCATAGAATTCCGGAGTGGAACCTGCCCTCACCGATCGAGAAGCGATGGAAACGGATTTGATCCGCGCTCTTATTTCTTCCTACTTCAATATTGTGCGAGAGTCCATTGCGGACCAGGTCCCAAAGGCCGTCATGCATCTTCTCGTGAACCACTGCAAAGATGTAGTTCAGAACAGGCTGGTAAGCGAATTGTATAAGGAGAGCCTATTCGAAGAGTTATTATATGAGGATGATGGTGTAAAGAAGGAGCGGGAGAAGTGTGAGAGCCTTCTTCAAACCTACCGCGAGGCAGCAAAAATCATAGGAGAAGTCCTGTGATACAGGAAAAGCTGGGATCGCTAGTTATTCTCGTCCTCGATATCATGAGGAGGAAAAGAGGTAACGCCGTCGTCGGGAGCTTTGTCATCCTCGTTGCTAACAAGGCTGCGATAACTGCACCACCCCTTCTGTTGTAAGTTATGGTGGGGAGGTGAGATAGAATTTATCTAGATAGGACGACCGGTTGTCTGCGAGTTGTCGAAGTGTATTTTCCATTCAATCAGCTTAATTGAAAACAAGGGGTCTTCAAGCCCAAACCAGCACGAGGTTTAAGAGTATCGAGAGAGAACTACTTCGTATATTAACCTCAAATCTGAGAAATGTGGACGGAGATCGCCGCTCCTTTCTCGGATGCAGGTGATGAGATATTATCAGTCGAATTGCTAAACATCTTGGCACCCATAAAATCAGTGCGGTTCTCTCTTGCGCCAGGGAGTTTCTTAATCAAGCCACCAAATTACCATCGTACCTCGTACTGATTTTGTTTGGAGATGGTGACAACAACATTGAAGTCTTTGATGCCTAGTTTCGCGTGCCTCACTCGCCGTATAGCTTGCCCCAGAGAATTGTTTGCTCCTGGTCATCGATTGCGGATAGACTTGCCCACTTTCGATGTACTTTGTACTACGAGTAGTACCTGTGTATTGGTGTAGCGATTTGTCTGAACTCGTAGGTATTAGATTACTACTTCGTATGGATTGATATTAGGTTTGTTCACCCATATCAAATCAGGCCCAATACGAGACTCGGCATCACCAGGTCTTGATACCCAACCGCTGGATGCTGTGGCCGCCATGGGTACGCATCATCATTAAAAACAGCACAGCTTTCATGACAACAATGTAAGTTGTTTATTACAAAGGAGAAGACGTCCAAAATCCAAGTCCTTCGTACCAAGGTACTTCGTAAAAGACTGATCGTCAGTGAGGTTATGCATAACGCCTAATTATACCGAACCACCCCAGACAACAAATCAGCTATGCATTTGATCCAGGTTCCTCATGTCTATCTTTTACCAAACGAGAAAATACGAGGACGAGCGTACTCAGTATGAAGTACAAAGGTAGTGTACGAAGTAACTATACTTCGTTGTTCCTGAGTATTAATCTTGATCCGCAGGTGTCCCACACCACACTAAACCTACTCCGGGAATTTTTGTGTTGTCTCATACATCAGATGTACATACTTGTATCCATTTCGGCAATGTCTTGGACCATTTAAGAATATATAAAGTAGCGATGCAAAGATCCTGGGTAATTTTCCACTCAGCACAGAGTACAAGTTTCTACGAAGTAGACATGAAAAAAATGCTGTCCTCGGTTTTCTTGAAATAACGTAGAAATCCCAGGTTCTTCGTTACTTCGCACATTGATTGATACTTCTATGCCACCGCCACCAAGGCTGGATCCGGACTGGCGCTCGTTGTAGCGCCGTGGAGTTTAATTATCTCCAGGTACGAGTGTACTAGTAGTATGTGCTGTCAACTATCAGCTGAGAACGAGTAGGGGTGCATCGATCGTGGGGGAGCGGGACAACCGCCACCCTCCCATCCACTGCAGGGCACGCATGATGCGGAGATGACATTGGAATATTAATCGTTGGCTAGTCGCAGTTTCGTGCTATCGATTGGGTATGATGGTGCCCCTATCCATTTCAGCTGCATCTCGTCGACATTTCTGGCCGAAATCCTTGACCCTCCCGGGCATGTATCCCATGAAAAGTACGAAGTATGTACAGTTTGGGGTTGTGCACGGTGTGCGATTTTGCATCCTCGTAGCAGTACCTCGGGACTTGGTCCCTCGCGGATGGGTTTGATGCCACCCATGGGTAAATCAACTCTTTTCCTCTCCGGATCATATTTCGGAGTTCGAGGGGCTTGGGGTAATGAAGAACGCAAAGAGTGTACTTGGGAGGATTGGAAAACATCGCCCGCGACAGCTTAAGCGAAAGAAAAACGGGACGTCTTTAATATTGTCTGCGTGGTACCTCTTTGGGCGTTCGGCCCCATTGTGCGGTCACGGACAACAACAATGCAGGGCGCTACTCACATCCTTCGCCAAAAAGAAGTAGCGCCACTCAGACACGAGACAATACCAAGACGCTGTGCCATGTCCGTTCCGCGTCCCATGTAAACTACTAGTAGCCTGTATGTATGTAGGGTGCGCGACCCTGTTTTGTTTTTGGGCCGTATTAAAGAGGAGGGAGCCACCAGTTCAGGTTCCAGATCTGTCCTCCAACCTTTCCACCACCAAGAGACACCAAGTCATTCACTCGTTCAAAAACCAACTTGTCCATTCGCTCATTCCCACCCACCCGTGTAATACCTTTTTATCATAATCAAGACCCCATAATTCTTTGCCAACATGCGTTTCTCTCCGGTCATCATTGCCAGCATCCTGGCCGCTGTTGCTCATGCCCAGGATGCCACCACCAGCGCCGAGAGCCCTGCCGCTACCTCGGGTCTCACGACCGAGCAGCAGAAGTGTATCAACAGCTGTCCTGCTACCGATGTGAACTGCCTCGCTCACTGCACTCCCGTATGTAAAGGTCCCCCTACCGCAATATAAACAGACCGACTCGGTGTCTGATTTCGCATCGAATAAACTAGGTCCCTAGCCCAAACGAAGACAACCTGAATAAGCTCCATGATTGCTCTGCCAAGTGTGACCAGGGCGACGGAAGCGAAAGCGCCACTCTTGCCTACAGCAACTGCCTCCAGAAGTGTGTCCTTGAAAACTGTGAGTAGCCAGCATTTCACTTTGTCAAGTCCGCCCGGCCACTAACGTCGCATCACGCAGACTACGATCCCAAGGTTGGCACTCCCGGCCAGGCTGGTGCGGGATCTAGTTCCGGCTCCGGCTCCAACTCGGGCTCCAGCGATAACTCGAATGGTGACAGTTCGGCATCCGGCTCCGCCACCGGAACTGGTTCCTCGGCCTCTGCCACCGAGTCGCCCGGCGCCGCTTCCGGCCTTGCCGTTTCCTCCTCGCTTGGCCTCTTCGGTCTTCTGGCTGCCGCCTTGGCGCTTTAAGCGCCCTCCGGATATTAAAGAGTCGAGTGTATTTTATTGGGTAATTGGCATCCCATTGGTGGGCATGTTCTGGAGTAATCGATAGCGTCATGATACCATTCAACCACTGAACGTCGATGGGTCGTTAGTGTCAGCAGTGCGGTTACGTGGTAATAATTACTATATCAACGGGATCCAATTCACTTCTACCTCTTGGACGCTCGAGATGATACTCCTGCGTGTGTAACTTGAACCCTCAGTTCTCAGCTGTAGCTCGTTAACCCTTGGGGTTTATTCCCCCCACCCCCCAAATTTTCCTTCGCCGGACTTGGAATGTTATCCATCGTCGCAACAGTTCCATAAATCACTGGAGATGCGATGCTCTGTCAGATGTCACCGATGGCCATGTTAGATGTTCGTCCCACTTCGGTAATGTCTTCAAGCAAGTTCGACTTCGCGTAACTTCGCACTTTGCCTGCAAAACAGCTTGTTCAGACTCCTGCGAGCTTCCACGCACACCAGTACCAAGCACCCGTACCTAGGTAAGAGAGCCCCCTAAGGCACCGGCGGGGGAAAGAAGAAAATAGAAAAAAATGACGTTGATCATATGCAGTATTTCTCGAGGTTGATGGCGGATAGGAGAGAGCCTGTCGATTCCCACAAAGCCCTCGCAGTCGGGGAGAAGGCGCAATACAAATCCACACGTCGACTTTTATTTAGTATACATGTGTCAAGAATAAGAACTACACGTAGACCAAGAGCGCGTCAGTCAGAGACACTTGGAAACTTATAGCATGGATTCTATCAAAGCACCAAACTTGTGAGACAGGGCCCAAAGGTTACGGGTTCACATCGAGTCTCGGCATTCCATAATAAACAGAAGACGGAGCGTGGCAGGTTGCAGGTCGCAGGTCGCAATTGCATTTTGGAGGATAAACGGCAGTACGGAGTATTGATGTGGGGCTGGCGTGCTCAAGACTTAATCTTCCCAGCCTCCAAACGGACGACACACTAAGCATTACGTCCTCAAGTTTCGAACAGATTCCATCCACGGGACGATGGAGGCATCAATCAATCTATCTACGAAGCAGATTCTAGACTTGGTCTGCTGGAGCTAGCTTTGCTGATGGATTTTGCCGGCTATTCCTTGTTTATCTGCAAGTACTTCGGATGGAGCTATCCCCCCATCGGTACTTCTCAGTTCCACTGATTCAACTGATACACGTGGCCTTAGCCAATCAAACAGTCCCTTAATAGCCATCTCCAACATCGGGGTCGAAGAAAATGGTTGATGTTGACAGCTTGACTTCATGTTACAAAGTATTGGTAGTTTATTACTTGGAACCAGCCACCCCGCAGTCCGTCCCCCAAGCTCAATCCCTACAAAGGACAATTGGAGCAAGGCAAGGCGGAGAATTCTCATAAGTATTACTTGAGCTCTCCAACTTTACCCAGCTGGCAACATTCCGGGCCCAGAAAAAAAAGGACACGTTCACCATTGACATCCACTCACCTCGAAGCTCCACGCTTCAAGTAGAAAATCCCCTGGCCCATCACCACCACTACAAATCCCTTTCCTTCCCTACAACAATTCCTCCTGGTAGGAACTTCTATCTTTTCAGTTGAGTGCTAAAGCACCTTCCCTTTTCCTTGTCTCGCCCTATTCCTCTTCAATTGTTGCCATTTGATACATTTGTCCTGGAATCTTGCAACTGGCCTCTTTTCCTTCTGTTCTCCTTGGAGTAGATTCCTCTTGGTTTTCCCTACAGTCCTCATTCCTCAGTTACATCAAACATCAATCACAATGAAGCTCAACTCTGTTGCGACGGCAGTGACTGCAGCACTTCTTGCTGGCACTGCCAATGCTGATGATGGCACTTCCCCAGAGGAGGCTTCCTCTGTCTCGGTCAATCTGCCTACCTTTACAGTAAGTTTCCCACGATATCTACTCTTTCAACCTAACTTTAGCTGTTATTCATATGTTCTCTTCTCACTTTCTTTCTCTTTCCCTTTTTCTTATCTTTTTTTTTTTCCTTCTTTGGTCTGTGATCTTCGAATTGGATTGCTAATGCCTGCACTTCTCCCAGCCTGCGTCGATCAAGGCCGATTTCTTGGAACAGTTTACCGACGGTTGGGACGCTCGATGGAAGCCATCCCACGCTAAGAAGGAGACGAAGGGAAACGAGGAGGAGCAGTGGGCCTACGTCGGCGAGTGGGCAGTCGAGGAACCTACCGTCTTCAAGGGTATGGAAGGCGACAAGGGACTCGTTGTCAAGAATGCCGCCGCCCATCATGCAATTTCGGCAAAGTTCCCCAAGACCATTGATAACAAGGGCAAGACGCTCGTTGTTCAATACGAAGTCAAGCTCCAGAGTAAGTTCAAGTCTCTTCTGTAACAACACGGCATTCCACCCGTTGCCCAAAATCAACAGATTGCCTAACCCAAGTTTCATCGCAGACGGTCTGGAGTGTGGCGGCGCTTATTTAAAGCTCCTCCGTGAGAACAGTGCTCTACATCAGGAGGAGTTCTCCAACACCACGCCATACGTCATCATGTTTGGCCCGGACAAGTGTGGCCACACGAACAAGGTTCACTTCATTTTCAACCACAAGAATCCCAAGACCGGCGAGTACGAGGAGAAGCACCTGGTCACCCCTCCCACTGCCAAGATCGTCAAGACCACGGAGCTCTACACGCTCATTGTTCACCCCAACAATACCTATGTTGTCAAGCAGAACGGCGAAGAGGTCAAGTCGGGCAGTCTCCTTAGCGACTTCCAACCCTCTGTCAACCCCCCCGAGGAAATTGACGATCCTTCCGATACGAAGCCCGAAGACTGGGTTGATGAGGCTCGCATTCCCGACCCTGATGCGGAGAAGCCCGAGGACTGGGATGAGGATGCTCCCTACGAGATTGTGGACGAGGAAGCCACCCAGCCCGAGGACTGGCTCGAAAACGAGCCCACCTCCATTCCCGATCCCGAGGCTGAGAAGCCAGAGGACTGGGACGATGAGGAGGATGGTGACTGGATTCCCCCAACTGTCCCCAACCCCAAGTGCTCCGAGGTCTCCGGTTGTGGCCCGTGGACTAAGCCCATGATGAAGAACCCAGAGTTCAAGGGTAAATGGTCTGCCCCCATGATCGATAACCCTGCGTACAAGGGACCCTGGGCCCCCCGAAAGATCAAGAACCCGGACTACTTCGAAGACAAGACTCCTGCCAATTTTGAGCCTATGGGTGCCGTAAGTTTTTTCTAGGTTCTTTACGATTATATTCATCTGCCCATGGCGGTTACGTACTAACGCACAATTTCTCTCCGTTCAGATCGGCTTCGAGATTTGGACGATGCAGAACGACATCCTGTTTGACAATATCTACATCGGCCACTCTGTCGAGGACGCCCAGAAGCTCGCTGACGAGGCCTGGAAGCCGAAGCGCGACGCCGAGAAACTTGTCGAAGACGCCCAGAAGCCGAAGGAAGATCCCAAGCCCGAATCTCCCCTTGACCTCAAGTTCGCCGACGACCCGGTCACCTTCGTTAAGGAGAAGATTAGTCTCTTCGTCACGCTTGCCAAGAAGGATCCTATTCAAGCTATCCAGTTCGTTCCCGAGGCAGCTGGAGGCCTTTTGGCCGTTGTTCTCGGCCTTATCGCCGTGATTATCAACGTCGCCAAGCAAGGTCCTGCGGCCCCAGCTCCCAAGAAGGCGGATGGAGGCAAGCCTTCCAAGGAGAAGTCGGCACAGGGCGCGGCGACAGGTGCTGACACCGGTAAGGCTGAGGTAACCAAGCGAAACACCCGCAGCCAGCAATCATGATGGGGCCAGTTGAGAGAAGCATCCGCAAGTGCTTTGGGCTTGTTGGTTGAATCGGTCGATAGTTTCAGCTTGTGGGCAGCGGAATGGAGAAGAAGAACGTGCTATCTTGCCCGCCGCGGAAAGACCGAGAGCCATAGTTGGTGAGGGTATCTACAGTGAGCTGAGGCCCACAGATAGCATTGCCCCATTTTGACATTTCCTTTTTCGAAACGTTTTCATTTCGCGTTACTTTAGCAATGAGATAAGGGCATGGCGCGTGGGATGTATTTTATCAAAACTCTGTGCTCTTTCCCTCCGTTTTCCAGTACCCACGCAACTACTAAGTTTACCAATTCATTTTTGTTAATCAATAACTGCGAGACAGGTGGAAGTGTCCCAGGCGTGATTAGGATAGTACCGTTGTTTCCCTTCTGCAGTAGCCAAGCGATCCGGCCCGATGGGACCATCTCCAAAGTAAAGGTCTAAGTCCAAACGCCTCAAACGCCAAGACTCCCCAAAGACAGACACGGTGAACGGCCATGGAGGCCGTCCGGCTACTTGCGCCCCGCCCCAAAGTTCGTCCGCTTCTTGCTGTTGACTACCTCGTGTTCACTATCGTCTTCGTTATTCTTTTTCTTCTTATTTCCGCCCCGGGCCATCGTCGCCGATGTTGGTGTGGCATGGTTGGAACCGCCGTCCTTGAACGATGTCGAAAGTGGGGTCGGGGCGTGAGAGGCCGGGGTGCTTGGTCCAGTCGTGGCGTCCTACAGAGTCCGGAGAGAGAGGATTAGTACCAATCGCAACATGTACAGTAAAAGAGACACTCTCAGCAAGTGCAGATGGCAGTTTAAAACATACGCCAGTATTAGGTCGATACGAGATGGAGGAACGTGAGAAAACGCAATGCTGTTCAACTGTGCCCATCTTCCTCCGTTGAGCGGCGGCGCCACTCGTGCCTTTGACGTAGTTATCATAGCCTGTGATAATATTACCCGCCGTTGATGATTCAAGGTATGCGGATTCCTTCTGAACGATGGTATCTTCGAGCTGCGCCTATGATGGACGAGGTCCGAGTTAGGAACGGACAATGGCAAGACAAGCGACTTTGGAGAGTTGGGCGTTGGTAGAGAATAGTGCGAGGATAGGAACACGAACAAGTCTCTTAGACAACTGCTTTTGCTTCTCAATCATCTCTCGAAGTCGCGCTTGTTCCTTGCGGTACTCTTGCAAGGTTGGGGGCGGTCCGGGCGGGCCAGGTAAGGCGCCGGGAGTTTTTTTGTTATCTGAAGCCATGGGAAAAGGGCCTCGACCAGTCCGGTGATGGCTGTGGACGAGTGTTTTCCCTTGCTCCGACGATGCGGTCACCGTTCTCTCTAGCTTTGTTGTGAAGGTGTCGAGGTGGTGGGGTGGGATGCGATGACGACCTTGGGTGTTTTGGCGGGTGGGAGCCTCATACAATTGCGCGAGGGATTACGGCACAAGAGGAGTCCAGAAAGACTAGGGCAGCGAAAATGCGCGAGACCAAGCATGGTCCGACAGCAGGAACATCATTTTGATTGGTCCGCGTGAAGCTATCCATGCTTCATTTTCGAGCTTACTTTCGTAAACTAGTTTGGAATTGAACTCGCAGGCAAGCCGCAATTCAATGGTCCACGTATCGATTCGGGCTTAGCCCATTAGCTCATACTCGTAGTGCAGAAGTGGATTTGATTGATCATCCAAGTCCGGATCATGACAATTGCAATTGTGGAGGGGCATTTTTGACACCGGAACCCCGCACTCATCACTCATCACCACAACGTGAGACTTGTCTCTCGTATTATCGCCCAAAGACTCTCTTATAGGCTGAGCTTGCTTCACTCGAGTGACGGAGAATTTTCAATTCATTTGCGTTACATCAATTGATCAATCCTCTGCTGCCGATCCGGTTTGTACTCAACTACATCGTCATCTTGACACTTGGTACCTACTTGGCGACCCCTCCAAGCAACGACTGCTCGTCGTCAATCAGACACCCCGACTTCGACCTCGCCCCATCACTTCTTCGCGAAACAAAACCGGCAGACCTCAGTCAAGATGTCGACCGTTAAAGGCCCCGCCCCCAAGACCTACGATGGGACAAATCTTCGAGTCGCAATCGTCCATGCTCGGTGGAACTTGTCTATCATTGACCCTCTAGTAAGAGGCGCAAAGGACAAACTTCTAGAATGCGGTGTCAAGGAGTCCAATATAGTAGTGGAAACTGTCCCAGGCTCCTGGGAGCTGCCCACAGCTGTGCAAAGGTGAGTAGGCACATGCCCACACACACACACACACACGCGCGCCCGCGTGCACCATCAGCACCACATCAACCCATTCGTAAAGCAGAGCACCAGTTTTAAGGCTTGAATCTTCGCAGAATGTTCGCAGCTTCACAGATCCAGAGCTCGAGCAGCGGCCCATCCATCTCCGCTGGGGATCTCCTCGGCTCATCTACCTCGGACCTTACGTCTCTGCCGACCGGGACGTCGGCGGCAGATGGCCCGTTTGACGCCATCATCGCGATCGGGGTTCTCATCAAGGGAGAGACCATGCACTTCGAGTATATTGCGGATTCGGTATCCCAGGGTCTCATGAGGGTACAGCTGGACACAGGCATTCCCGTCATATTCGGTGTGCTTACCGTCCTCACGGACGAACAAGCCCAAGCAAGGGCTGGGCTGACTCCAGGGGGCCATAACCACGGTCACGATTGGGGCCTTGCGGCGGTCGAGATGGGCTCGAAGCGCAGGTTATGGGCTGCTGGCAAGCTTGAATAAATGAGTGCGTCGGCGAAAAAGCAGGCAGTTTCCAAAGACGTCCTCAACCCAACTTTGAAGGGGGAAAGGACAGTACACCTGGTGCTATAAATCTGGGTCGCGCCGTGTATAAATTGTATTCAAGGCATAGGCAGTTGGATATAATTCCTCGTGACGGGGTACCTGTCTCTTACACGCTGATAACCTGAGGATCAATAAGGTCGTTTGGTGATATACGTTTCTACTGGACGAGCTACGTTTTTTTGCTCGGTGACTCTTGATAGTTTCCTTTGCCCTTCTCTGCGGCAGGTCTACCTACTGGGACAGAACCGACATCTCAAGCTTCTACACCCTGAGGGGCAAGCTCCTTTCCGCTTCTGGTGCTAAGAGCGGGGCTGGCCAGTAATAGCTTCGAGTCCAATTGTAAGCGCATAACATCGGATGCGGGGTCAACGTATTTGATAGCATCCACTTCATCATCCCCTTCACCACATTCAGAGAGTCTCTTCTCTTCCAGATTCTCCGCCCTCGACGGTATAAAGCATACTTTCGTAAAAAAATAAATAAAAAAAACCCGTTTCCCGCCGCAGAAACTGCAGGATTGCGCGATCCCCTTACAAGATGACTATCCGGGCAACTAGATTCACCCCAGAGGTACTTCTGTCGGCGCCGCGTCGTAGTCAAGGCTTCCCGAATCCCAACGGAACCGTAATCCTGTATACTGTAGGTGGTTTTCCTACTCGGTCCCCTTTTCTTACGGATGGCTACGAATGCTTCTCCTTTCTGGAGAGGATGAGAGAGTGGTTCACTTCGAAGCTCTGCAGAAACTGATTTTCTTTCCGCAGACCTCGACTTACTCGTTCGAAGCCCATTCCAAAACTGACCAGATCCGTCTCCTTCGAGTCGAAACCGGGGAGACTACTGTCATCGTTGAAAACTCTTCGTTCAAAGACCCGACATGGCTGGGCGAGGATGAGATTCTTCTCTTAGACCACAGCAGCAGCGGGGACGGCGTCACCTCCCTCGTGAACCTGGACGTTGCAAGTGGCAGGTAGGATCCGGCTGTTGGCCCATCATTGAAGCTCGCGCTTAGCACGGCGCACATAGTGGAAGCGTTTCTATCTGCGCTCAACGGGCGATTTGTCGACACTCGCTAACCAATTCCTACTATCCAGCAAACCTGTGGTAGTCCATCGCGTAAACGGCATCCTCTCCAACCTCAAAGCTAAGCGAATCTCCGAAGATGAGGTCATCATCGCGTGCTCCGCGGAGACAACTCCTGATGGTTCAATGCACCAGCCTTCCAAGGACACCAAATCCCACTCATCGGCAAAGGTTTACTCGAGCCTCTACGTGAGGCATTGGGACTCATGGAACGGCAAAGCGCGGAACTCTATATGGTACGGCTTACTGAAGAAGGTGGATGGCCAGTTCGTGCTTCAGCAGCCCGGTCTCATTAATGCTCTTGCCGGAACGGACCTTGAATGTCCCATTCCCCCATTCGGAGGCACGGATCACTTCGATATCAGCAGCTCCGGTATCATTTTTGTTTCGCGGGACCCGACTCGAGATCCTGCTTGTTATACCAAGAGTGATTTGTACTACGTACCTATCAAATCATGGACGGAGTCCAACCCACCGCGGCCACGAGCGGTCAAGACCCGTGGATTATCTGGGTACAGTATGGAGCCAACATTTTCCCGAGACGGCAAGAAAGCGGCGTTCGTACGTATGAGAAACATACAGTATGAGGCCGACAAGACGAGATTGATGGTGATATCGGATATAAATGATATGGGTAGCGTGCAGGAGTTTTATGAGACGGAAGATGGGGAGGGCGGCTGGGACTATAGTCCTTCGGGCATCGAATGGAGCGCCGCCGACACGGAACTCTATATATCAGCAGAGAAACATGGCAGAGTTCTTCTCTGGAAACTTCCTGCGTCGCCAGCCCTGGCTACTGAGCTGCCGGAGCCGATTTACACTAGCGACACTGTAACGGGCTTTAGACGTCTAGCAGAATCCGACCCTCGTCTCCTTATAACCACTGCTTCGTTAGTCGACAGTGCTTGCTACTCCATTCTCGACCCGAGGACAAAAGAGACCAAAGCCTTGTCCTCCGCAACTAAACATGGGAAGTCACTGGGATTATCACGGTCACAGTGCTCGGACTTTTGGTACACGGGATGCGACGACCGCAAAGTCCATGCCTGGGTTATGAAACCTTCAACTTTCGATCCATCCAAGAAATACCCATTGGCGTTCCTGATACACGGCGGGCCGCAAGGTGCATGGCTGGATAGTTGGAGCACGAGATGGAATCCCGCCATTTTCGCAGAGGCTGGCTACGTCGCAGTCATGATAAACCCGACTGGTAGCACAGGCTATGGGCAGGAATTCACAGATCGTATCCAGAATGAATGGGGTGGAAGACCCTATGTTGATCTCGAGAAATGCTGGGAGCACATAAGAGATAGCCTGCCATACGTTGATGTTGAGAATGGCGTTGCTCTGGGCGCTTCTTATGGTGGATACATGATCAGTAAGTCGTCTCTGTCCTTCCACCGTTTTATACGCATACCGGCCCGCGTTCAGCATCAACCGGTCTCGAGTTGGGAACTAGGAAAAAACTAAACTAACCCGATGTACAGACTGGATCCAAGGCCACCCGCTGGGTCGGAAGTTCAAGGCACTGGTCTGCCATGACGGTGTCTTTTCCACGTTAAACCAGTGGTCAACCGAAGAGCTGTTCTTCCCTCTCCGAGAATTCGGTGGCCCCCTTTGGGAACGGCGAGAGACATATGAGAAATGGGATCCATCCAGGTTTACGGACAAGTGGGAAACCCCAATGCTGGTACGTTATCGAAGTTCCTAATCTGGCCCTCTGATCTTCGGGGGTCGGGCTGACTTAGGTTTGATAATAGGTTATCCATAACGAACTTGACTACCGGCTCCCCATTTCCGAAGGCTTGGCCATGTTCAACGTACTCCAGGCCAGAGGCATCCCCAGTCGATTTGTCATGTTTCCCGATGAGAATCATGTAAGTACAAGACCTAGCCAGGAGCGTCCCCCAGAATTGAGCGCGCAAGGCAGTTTTATATTCTGACAGGAGATGGCTTAAGTGGGTTCTCAAGCACGAGAACTCGTTGGTATGGCATCGCGAAGTCCTAGGGTTTATCAATAAGTATAGTGGTGTCGACAACGCCGCCGCTCCTGACGCAACATTACCGCCACTCAGCGAGCTCAACATTAGCCGCACTTGAAGAGGAGATGGAAGAGTTGTTCTGCGGGTTGCAGACCCGGGAGCACGGGATCAGGTGTCAAAGGCGGGCGGGCTATACGAAAGCACGATCTGGGTATGTCAGGTTCTTTGACCTGGTGGAGAGTTATGTACCCGGAAGTACGAGTCTAGGTTAGCTTCGCTGGAGACATATCTCCCCATCTAACACAGCCTGGCGGTTATCGCCATTTTCTGAAACCGCAGAGCACCCTCTCCATCTCTCTTTCTCACTCTAAATATATAGATACTATGATGTGAGGAAAGAGTTGCGTTCCTGTCTCTAAAAGGAAAAAAAAAAAAGCCCGAAGAGAGGTGGAGATGTTGGAAGATTGATATTAGTGAATTATACGCATAATATAAGGTTTGTCTATCATGATGGCAAGCTGCCCCATCCAACGAGATGAGCTGGACGAGCCTTTTCTTCCACCACACATGTGCATTCCCTAGCCCAAATCCACAACCTGAATAGAATGCATGCGTACAGACAGAGGAAATTGCTTGGCTACTTTGATTTTAGATTCTTTTCCCTCCCCCCCCCTTCTCTTTTGGGCTAAGCAATGCAAGTTCAGCAAAACATGAGCCGCCACACCTCCTCAGCGTCTTCCTTTGCCGGGGAGAAAGGAGAGCAATGCGCCTGGAGCGGCCCGACGACACAGCACTTCCGATTATATACTTGGTAGGCGAGCTCGAAAAAAGAAAAAGTTATTATCCACAAGGCTCGGAATATTTGATGAACATGACGAGAAGTCGAGAGGTGTGTAAAGAGAAGTCTTCAGCACGAATGCCGGTTTGGAGATTGGATGAATAATGCAGGCCCATCAAGATATAAAGGCAGAGAGACCGCCACCTAGCCCCTTCTTCGATTTCCACAGAGATCGCTTCTTCTCCCTCTTTGCCTTCATCGCGACCCACCCCTCCTCCTCGTCGTCATCCGAGTTGTTCCCGCTCTTAGGCGGCGGTGCCGGTGCGGGGGTCGAGTTTCGCGGTTCGTCCCAGGAACTAAGCGCCCCTGACATAGTAGAAACTCGACGCATTGACTCGTGAGGCGGTGGCGGCGCTTGAGATACAGGGCGGTAGCGACCAGGTAGTCCAATATTGCTCCGTTCGGAGGGCGCAATGGAAGGGGCATACTCATCCCCTTGGACACGGATGGAGGGAGCATATCCACCCATCGGCTGGATCCATGACGCAGAACTTGGTTGGACCATGCTCATGGTTCTCATGCGGTTGTCCAATCTCGGAGGCTCCATTCCAAGATCACCTCCGACAAAGGAATGTCGTGACGACATCTCACCTGATCCAGGTGGCACAACAAAGGAGTTCGGACGGGGTCCAGCGCCGCCTTGTTGTGTTGCCATCATCTGCATGAACTGCATCTGCATCTGCATAAACTGCTGCATCTGCTGGGTCATCTGGATTTGAGCTTGGTCTCCTGGCGTCAGCATCATTTGCGGCATTGGCTGAGGATATCCCATGGGAGTTAGATGCGGCATTGAGGGCGAGCTGCCCATGCCGTACATCATTTGCGGTGGAATCCCCGCAATGGGGTCAAAGCCAAGCCCCGGGGTCCCATTCACATTGTTGATCAATTTACCGTCAATGTTGGGACTACCCCGCCGCATCGCTCGCGACCTTTCCTCGTTCGCGATGACACCGACCAAACCACCGGGCGGCAACGAGGTTTGCAGGGTGGGTGCGGGTGCGCCTCCGCCCATCGCAATGGATTCCCTCGCCGAGTTCCTGACGAGGCCAGCTCCGACAAAGGGATCCTGGGGAAGATTCCTAGCAAATGCGGGGAGCTGGGATGCCCGGGAGCCAGCCGCCGAGGGGCCGTTCTCACCTACAGCTACGGAGAGCCTGGATGGCTGCTGGCCAGCCATCGTGGAGGCGCGGAGATTCGGGTTCGAAGCCACTGTGCTGAGGCGCGTAGGGGGTCGGTTCTTATTTGGGAAGCCATGGGCGGCGAGGATTGCGAGAGGAATTTCTTCATCTTCGTCGGATCCGTCGGACGCTGTGGCTGGAACCGGCGTGGGTGTCGACGTCGCTAATGAAGGCTTCGGAGCAGTATTGGCCGATTCCCCAGTGACCTTCATCATTTGTTGGCGGTAGACTGCCATGTGGGCTTCCTGCTTCCTTCGCTGTTTGGCTGCCTGCTTAGACTTCTCGATTTCATCGTCGTCGTCTTCGTAGTTCTCCTCGTCATCTTCATCATCCTTGACCTCGCCCACTTCATCACCCCTCTGCCCCGAGATGCGTTCCTTCTCCTGCTTGTACTTTTCGAACTGCGCCGGTGTCATCACCCGATTTCGAGGAGGGCTTGGTGCCCGCGATACATATCGGTGTGCTACCCTAGTTGCGTGAATAAAGCTGTTATCGAATAGGTTCTCGTCGTTTACACTCTTCTCAGCTTTCCATGGCGAGCCCGCCGCCGAATTGTCATCATCTCGTCTAAGGCGACTTGATTGCCCTCCCCTAGCGCTGGGGGTCGTAAGGAACTTGCTCGCAGCGATAGATTCCCTCAGCAAGTTCGCATCTTCATCCTCGATAATGTCGGATGGCCGACTGGACCGTTGGACGGAAGGGGGACCCTGCCTTGGTAGGGGAGGGAGAGTGTCGGTGGCTGAGGATTTGAGGAGACCATCGTTGGAATTATCGCTATTGATCGAATGGGGAGAGTGAGGAGGGCGCGGGGAATTGCCCTGTGCCGACTGCGTCATGCGATTGTCTGTAAGAGACCGAGGCTGCAAGGCCTGGGACCCTCCGTCTCGAACCGTTGCCATGCTCGCACGTTTGTCAATGCCATTGAACATGTTGCCAAAATCACCACCAAGATCTAAATTGAACTCCTCATCATCCAGCTTTGGGGGTGTTGCAGTGCTCGTTGTAGTGTTGGTAGCTATAGAAGTGGTGGTCATACCTCGAGGACGAGGTAGGGTAGAATGGATAGGAACGGGAGGTGGTGTGTCTTTGACCATAGGAGGTTGGTTTTTCTTTGAGCCGAAGGAGAAAGTACGTCCGGCACGGTTTAGAAAGCCGGAGCTAGGAGGCTTAGGGACCGGAGGAAGGTTGGCATCGGACGACAGGGGCTTTCTAGCTATCCTAGCGTCATCCGGGGCCTGTGGGTGGCTAATGTCCGCGGACGGAGTAGCGGAGGACGGCGCGGTTGAGACTGCACTATGGCGAGATGATGTGTCAGTGGATGCTGTTTTGGTCGTGTTGGAGGACCCGCTGCCCCTGGATTGTAACGATTAGCACGGAGAGAAAGAGTAGAACCACGAGATCCGCGCCAGAGAAGAAGAGTCTGATGGTGATGCAAGTACCAGTTTTCCAGGTTGCCTCTGGTAGAAAGGGGAGAAGGCACATTTGGGAACCCAGAGAACACAACGGGGAGTGATCATCCGGACTCAGGGGGGAAATGAGCGATGGGGTAGAGGGG
>SJVG01000309.1:0-38898 GCA_034774675.1 Scedosporium minutisporum
TGGGGGGGGGTTTGGAGATTCCGAGGGGGAAGGAGAGGGTGCAGGAGTATTATCCGTCGCTGGAGGGACGACGGGACCTAAGAGTTCACAACTTAGTAAGGTTCAAGTAACATCAAAGACTACACAAAAATGCAGCCCCATGTCTTTGTCGCGATTGAAAATACTAAAATCGGGATGCTTCGGGGAGGGGGTTTCCATACTGGAAGTGTCGGCCATGGTAGCGTTTTGGAACCTTTGGAACCGAGGCCACGGGTGCTGGCTGCGTAAAAGAGGCATATTAGCAAAACACGAGGACAATGACAAGAAAAAGAAGAAAAAAGTTCGCGCACAGCGCTACTGAAAGAAGAAAAGAGTGACAGAGACGCAGATGAAGAACCCAGGTTCAATTGCGACCGATATTAGGATGAATGTGAGGAAAGCTCAAACAGGAGTAGTAAACAAACGATAGTACTGGGAGTCCATTGCTTTTCTTCCACGACAACAGCAAATTGTGATCAGGTCGCAAGCGCCGACTCCTGGAGGAGAACAAAAGGACGAGGCAAGAGAAAACTACTAGAAGCCACTCATGCGCCTCCTCGTCTTGTTTCGCCGCCCATGTCGACGATGTAAGGGACAACAAAAACGACGACGTGTTAGTAAAAAAGACATACCTTCAGCTGAATAGTCGATCTGTAACACAGAACTGGCCCAACTTGCCGGCCAGACGCAGGGTTCTGAAGTCGCTGTTCAAAATAGTTGACGCAGGTGATAGTTCTCGACGGTAAAAGATTGGATGGTGATGTTGGAGACTCGGATGGGCAGGAAGGGAACTAGGTCTCCTGCGGGTGCGCTAGACTCGAGAGAGAGAAGAGAGCGGGGGACCGAAAAGAAAAAAGCGAGTGAAGAGCGAGTGGTTCGGGATGCACGACGGTTTTTTTTTCTTACGCAGGAAAAGAGTGGATTGTACTGCCGGTTTTGTCGGTCGAGTAAGAAATCAAGCGAGCGGATGCAAATGATTCGAAGGTGGCTGTGACTGTGAGGGAGTTGCAGCTGGGCTTGTATCAGGGAGTCGTAAGGTTTGGCCGAAGAGGTCGCGCCTGTTTCGGTATAGGCTTCTCCTGACCAACAACACGAGGATAAAAATAAACCAGGGGCTTAGCACGCTCCTGTCGGTCGCTCGGTCTGTCGGACACTAATTGTGAAGGTTGGCGGAGGCGATTCGCGAAGCTGCTCACAACGAGCTAAAGGAAGTAAACGAAAGGAAGGAAAGAAGGAAAAAGAGAGAAATGTGAAAGAAAGACGGAAACCCCGTTTTGAGGGGTTAAAAGGATGTGATGTGTCTAGAAAGGAAGGAACATTGAAGGAAACAAGGGAACGACGGGTAATATCAAATTTACGAAGTAGGAAAGAACGAAGACAACGGGAGACGTGAGGAAGGGAAATGCGGGCCTTGGGACCAGTAGCGTTTTGGCGTTGTGTGGGCGGTGGAGCGGGTACTGGACGCTACAGTCGCACTTTTGGTCCAGTAGCCTGGGGATACGAGGTACGAAGTACGAAGTTGGGATGGTACCTGAGTACCAAGATGGGGGTAGTGGGCCAGTGTACTTTGGAACACAGTTAAACTAGTAAGACAAAACAAGTACCGATGGTGTCCTCTTTCGTACGGTTACACTATGACTGTACTCTCCTCGTCGATGCATCAATACTACCTCTGCTTTTTTTCTCTCTCTTTCTGTAGGGGTACTTGTCCTTCGTACTAGGAAGTTGCTCGCCTGGAACCATCATTCGCAGTTATTTACGGATTAATGGCGAATTATGGATGGAATGCTGCCGCATATGCGGCTACAGTATCTGATATGTGAAGTGTAATATAATGGCATCAAGTAAAGGGCCCACTTAGAGCTGGTCGTCGTCATTCTACTTCGTACAAGCAAGTGAGGCCAGTAGTAAGACCTCGACGGGATTGACCGTTCTGATGTGCACGAGCGTTCAGCGCTCAGAGGAGACAGCAGAGGATCCCTCCGCCTACCAGGATTGGACGTGCGGGAACGGAGTCAGGGTCGGAGAGTAATCGACGGCAGCCAAACGCGACGACTGCACCATTCGCAATGAAGGATGGTGAGTATCGGCTCTTCAAGTAGTTTCCTTAGTATGGACATAGTAGCTCCAATAGTCCCAATTGTTCCAGCACAACAAAGTGCTGGTTATACTACCAAGTACGAATCTAGCGTTTATGGTTGGAGGCGAGGGCAGACGAACAGACAAAGCGCGAAATACAGCAGAGGCCTGGGAGCATGGTATCTCCGTAATAGAGCACACACTTCAGGCCAGAGCCAGGTTGCACTTTGAAGTATCATGTGTATTGTGGGGTTTCCCAATTCGAATCGGTCCCCGCAGAAGGCAGATCATTGATCAATATGGGATATTGCGACTGTCTTCCCGTCAAGTCTTGGTGTCCTAATGGTGACCATGTACGAAGTACAAGTACATTCATTGCCCCATTCGCCATCGTTGCCATCGTTGTGTGCAATGATCCTCTCGTGACTATGACCATTTTACTGAGGTACAAGCAAGGGTATCAATCGATCAAGTGCTAAGTACCGATCGATCCATCAGTGGCAATCTGGCGTTATATGGCACCAAGTTATCAGAGCTTCTAGCCCACTCTCATTTGGCATGCTGTCAAGGAGGGTGGGATGTGCCGTGGCACGTTCAATGTTCTTCAATCGTCGAGGAGAATAAGCTTTTGTCCTGCCAGGGAGCTTGTCAAGGATGGCTGGTAATTCGGGCAAGGCGAAGTTGGGTTGGGGAGCACAGCTGGTCGTGAGATTTAATCTTAAAACCCTGATAGTTTACCGACTGTGAAGTGGTACTTGTACTGAGGTACAGTATGAAGTACAGCTAGTGTTCGTTTCTGTTCCTGAACTAAAGGATGAGCCCAAACGTTAGGGTCTCCGGACCCTTAGATCCGAAAGCTATTATTGCCCTGGTTTGCTTAAATCTGTCTCTGGAGAAACTAGGAAATTCTAAACCCAGGGTCGCCCAACACCTCGGTAAACCAAAGTTAACGTGTTATTCGTAGCGTATCTCGTGCCTGGATGCCTCCTTTCCTGCCTGGAAACAGCCAAACATCCACTGTTTTGTTTTGTTTCTCCTGTGCTGTCCTCCAAGGCCAGTCTTCACCTGCCGTCGAAGATACTCTCGTCGTTGCCCCACGAAGAATCAAATGTCTAAGACTTTTGCTCCCCTGGCGACCAAGAAGAGCTCTGCGTTGTGTCCTGACGCGTTGGCGCGTCTTACGCCACACGACATCAAGCCCATGCCCCCAAGCCAGATAGGTCAACCCACAGACCCCCGCCCTGAATCTGATGTAGGCGGTGGAATGTGCTAATTTGGGGAATTTTTTCTCTTTCCCCCCTTCTATGCAAAGAGCCACCAATCGTGAGGTCATATCTCCAGTGAGCATCAGCCCGCAAAATTGCACCGAGCCCAGCTCGATCCACCTTCCGAGGCTCGTGTGCCACCGGAGCCTGTGCTGCATCCTGCGAGCTGCAGGTACACTGCACGAACACAAGCCTCCAGCAACGCCCCGTCGAGTCCTCGATGTTGTTCGCCCAAACGGCATGGTGAGAATTGCTTTTGGTAGGTGAGAGTGGGAGCTGTGCTCCTTTTACGGAAATGGCTTGCTATTATCGAAATATTGGCGTATTCTACTGGATTTCTGCCCTCATAATTCTACATTGTTCTTGAATATTCGTAGGCATTTGGCAGGACTTACTCGGTCCACCGCTGGTCAGTACAGGCGAGTCATCGATTGAATTGATTGATCCTTTCTTCGTTGTACAAGTACATTTTTGCCCACCTTCTTAATCCGGACTTGCCGATCTGTAATTTCCGTATCAATTCCGTGAGCGGACGGAAAAGGCGCATGCTCTCCTCAGACACCCCATCGAACAGCGCAGACGACATCAATGATCAATGTACGAAGTATTATCATTCATCAATCAATCCCTCCTACATGGAAGCCGTCGATATCAACTCGATAACACCAATAGCCTCAAAAGCGAAGCTACTGACTGGTTCCAACACGAAACTTAAAGTTACGTCGCTTCTCCGGATCGTGCCGTCGATCCCGTTCTGCCGAAAGACGCACATCTCGACAATTGGCCGAGTCCATCTGATCTTGCCGTGAATCACAGCAGATCAGTCTGAGCCCACTGACAATCCATCCTATCGCTTCCATCACCGGCGGCGTATCGAATTTCGTAGGAAACCGGTAATTACGCTGCCTACGTCGAGAAGAAAACTCTCATCAGCAAAAGCCGAACTATTCGCCTCCATCCTCGTATCTGGGCTAACAACCCATCGTGCATGCAGTAGACGGCAGTAGCCTCAAATGCTAGCCATATGTTCTGAAGCTCGCCATGCCTAGATACGACCATTGAACATCCATCGATCTCTTGTTTTCTCACGCTTGATAATAACTTTTTGCCTCAGCGTGCTACTAGTACAGAATTAAGCAGGGAAACCACACGATCAAGTTAAACTTGACCAAGGCGATCACACAGTCTCAGCCGCACAAAAAAATGACTAAGAACCAATTGGATCATGTTGCGGTCACTTTAACCTTCAAACCGAATATCTGAAGATCGCATCGTGCCTCGTCTAATCCTCCTAGTTTAGATCTCGAGCTCCACCCGGTCCATCTCAATGAAAACTAGAGCTTCCCTATCGACTCGACATACCATAGCTAGCGTCACCGGCCATCACTCTTTCCAGGATCTGTAAGGTAACCCACACAAGCTGCCCTGCCTCCTCGAATTCTCTTGAATATGTCCTGCAGAGAGAGAGAGGTTAGCTCCAGGCTCTGCCCTGCCTCCGTCCATCCTTCAAGACAGTAGTATATCAACCTTCTAGGTCTAGGCACTGGACCTCAAATATAAGGCCGTGTGATGCATCGTACACGCCGCCTTGGGATTGATATCTGTCAAGCCAGCAAGCACATCGCGAGCTTCGATCACATGTCTTCAGAGAATCGCCAACTTCAGTCCACGAGGAGCATATAGAATAGTAATAACCTTTGGCCTCCATATATGGATTTTTTCTTCTTCTGTCTTCCTCCGAACTAGAAACCCATTTCCCAAATCTAATTGATGCCTTCTCAAATGTATATGTAAAAAATCACGTCCAACTGGCAGACGGATACTCCCTCTCTCCATCTTCCTCACACCATTGACTGCTCCTCCACAACCCATTGACACTTGCCCGAATACATATATGTGTTTATATATATACATATACATGAGTGCATATACATTTGCGTTCTCGTGCTTGTTTGTGTGCGTGCGTGTGTAGCAAAACATATTTATATGCAAACCGATGCGTTCCCAATTGACTTGTCATGACTGTAATGATACAGCAGAGCCGCAAAGAAAAGAAGGCGACATGAAACACCCCCAAAAATGCAAAAGCGCGCCAGAATATATATGTAATAAACAAAAGACATTACTGCTCTCGAGGCAGCGAGAGGTCATAAAATAAACGCTGATGCGCAAAAGAAAAGTTCATTCCCTGTAGTGTATTGTTCGGCAACACCCAGAGCACCTGGCATTCCGGTGGTTCAACATTCCAAGACATCGGAGTCGCGAGCTGCGGGTCGCACGTCCCAAGGCGTCGATGCTTGAACTCGGGTTCCAGGAGCGAATGCATGATTGACTGTAGGAAAATCAAAAGCGAGTGGTGTTTCGTTAAGGTCGCATAGTCCACGAGGGTTTGAGCTGGTCTGCCAACTGTGCTTGGGTAAACACTGTGTCACCCGGTAATCGGCTTACTCGACCTGCTCCGTTTCGGATCGCGTGGTGGTTAGCGGCAGAGATGCCGCTCCTGTTGCTTCGGTAGCTCCTAATACTACCCGCGTCACTCATGACGTCGCCACCATCCTTGAATCGTCGCGGAGGGGCGAAGTCCAGGCCCGTGAATGTTCCCGACTTTCGCAAGAGGTGCCTATGCATCATCGTGTTAGTCAACGCCATCATCTCAATATTACCGATTAACCCGGTTCAGGGTAAGAGGGAACGGGGGTGGTGGCTTACGGGCTTGGAATGACGGCTAAGTCGTCATGAGAGCTAGCCAGAGGGGAGTGAATCGGGACATTCAACTGGTAGGGCCTCCGCTCAGGAGCCGGGCTTTGAGAGCGTCCTGCAACATGGTCTTTGAAATTATCAGGGGGTGCGAAATCCGTGGCATTCATGAGGGCAAAAGTGTCATCTCCTAACTTGGCGGGGTTGGGCAGGGTGGTGAGCACGGTCGGAGGAGGCATTGGCTTGCCCTTGGGAATGCGCGCCGATGCGGACGAGCCAGGCCGAGGACCGTAGCGGCTGGAGGTGGCAGAACCGGGGCGGAAGGGAGGTCGGCCACCCTGCATGCTCATGCCACCGATGGAGCCGTGGACAGCTCTTGGTGGAGGACCACGATGACGGGGAGCTCGAGGAGGAGGCGTCATCGCACGGCGATGGACGGGCTGCGCATATGGCATGACGAACGAATTCGTTCCCGGGTCGAAGAATGTGTTTTCGAGATAGGCACCATCATAATCCTCGTAGTACTCATTAGGCTGAGCTTGACGAGGCTGCTGGTTGGGAGTACCCACTCGACGCTCGGGGATCTGGGCGGGGAGCTCAGGCACAGGCGGCCGATTAGCAGCACTGCCGTCATCGAAGTACTCCTTGTAGAAGGAACGAATTCGATTGGCGCGATATTCAGGATCCTCCGTGTCCATGATGTCATCTGGAGGGAGAGGGCGGAAGCCAACAGACAGCCGCTTGTTCTCCATATTGGGAGCAGTCAAAAATTGGCTTCCGCGCTGGGCATCGTCCATATCGCGATGAGCGGTGCGACCACGTGGTTCGTCATAGTCGTCGTAGTCTGCATATCCATCTTGGTGATTGTCCTGGCTCGGATTATAGGCGCTGTAGGGTTGGCTGTCGTTGTAGGTGGGTGTCGTATGTACTTGCAGAGACGGGTTATACGGTGTTGCCAGCTGTGGGGGAGGTGACGAGTGGGCGATGCCAACGTCAGCATGGGAGTCGCCCATATCTTGCCTCTCATTCATGTTAGCATGGGGGAATGAATCGTGCGAGTTCGAGTGCGGATCAACAGTTTCAATGGTGGCGGACATGGGCGTGACGAAAGAGCCGGCAGGAGGGCTCTGGCTTCCTTGAATGGGGAAGCCAAGATCAATCTTCGGCAGGGTAGGCGACGCTACAGCAGACTTCTCAGGATCGGGCATTTCAGCCTTGTTCGGTTCATCAATGGGCAATTTCTCGTCGGGGTAGGGAACCGAAGGCTTTCGAGAGAGGGCAGAACCATATGCAGGCTTAAAAGGATCGGGAGACGAGAGTGAAGTTGGCGACATTCCATCGTCCGAGCCCGGCACTGCTTGACGCTGGAAAGGATCCGCCGTGGGAGGTGGTGGGCGCGGGAGCGAGTTCTGGCGTTGGGGAGCGAAATCTCGCGTACCGCCAGATCGAGTGGAGGCGCTATAAATAGAAGCCAATTCGCCTCCAGGGCCACGATGAACAGACCGCAACGAGCCAACTTCGCTGCCGGCATATTGCGCAACGGGGCGGTAAGGATCCTCGGAATTCTGGATCGAGCGGGCAAGCGAATGCAAAGACTCTCGGGAGGTTTGCAGTTGAGGGGGGAGCAAATACGGAGTCGACATGTTCATATCCATGGAGAGCTGATGCTTGTGGTTGGGATTTTTATCTCCAATACCGAAGAGGCTCCTACGCAAGCTTTGCTTCTTATCGCCAAAACCAAAGTCCAACTCTTTATTGGGGTCGTCCTGCTCCTCCTTCTTAAATTTGGCGACATTCCTGCGATGCAGAAAGATCAAGACGATGGTGATGCCAACTATAGGAATGCTAGTTGGGAATTAGCGGACCATTCTTGTGCGAACAGAAAGCCTCGATCGTTACTTACACAATACCAAGGACAATGGGCAGAGTAAGGGACTGGGAGCCAACAGGCTTCTCGCACATATTGGCATTCTCCGAGGTACAGGTCGATTCCGATCGTCCTACTATTCGAGAAGGAATATCCATGCTCCAGACGGAGGAAGGAGACCTGACCGCCTTGAGAGGCTCAGGATTCATGGGAATCCTGGGCCCCAAGGTATGGGTCCTTCCGTTCGTCGAGAACGAAGCCATGATAACGCCGTTGCAAAACTGGTGATCCGATAGAGGTGTTGGTGTAGTGCGGTAATTAGTAGCAAAAAGGTCCCGGCCTCCTTGTGAGTTGAGAAGTCGAGAATTGTCGATGCGTTTTATTGGGCGAAATTGGTTGATATCATGACCTTCAAGGCTCCAGTTGACTAGCAGTTGAGAGATTGCGAGGGTTGCTTCTTCTCGTAGAATAAACACTAATAGTATCGTCCTGGCTGTTCTTCAAGAGATTCACGATCACACACAACTGCAGATTCTCCCCTTCTTCCGCCTGTCTTCCGTAAATTCCAGCTCTCGTTTGTCGGCGATCGTTAATCCGTCTAGATTCCGGCGACTCTTGTCAACAATAGCCGGTTGATCGACGAGTTAGTTCCGTGTTTCTAGAAACAGAACGCAAATCTCGTGCCGTACAGTGAGAAGGTGCGGAAGGGGTCGATCCTGTCAGACGTCGGCGGCAACTGTTAAAACGCAAAAAGTAAAAGAGTGACACGTTCGGTGCTGGTGCAATCAAAGACGGGATGCCTGGCTTTCTAAACGTGCGAGTGAGAAAAGAATGACTTCGTTAGAATGACATGCCAGGAGCCGAAGCCGAGCACGCGGGGGACCGAAACAATGAAGGAGCGAATGAATAGAAAACACAATATACGAAAAGGAGTGACTGGCCCACCGACGAGGAAGGGCGCAACAATCTTGAAAAAGTGAAGACGGAAAACGAGGTGACGATTACATAGAAAGAAGGTGAGAAGGAAGAGAGAAGGTGAGGAGAGAAGAAAAGGCAACCTCCCCTTTCCCAAAGGAGTCGGACCATGCATTCCTGGCTCTTAGTGGAAGCGACAATGAGTGTTATTCGGGGCGTCTAATCGCTGTATTGGCTGGGATGGAAGTGACATGTACGCTAAACTACTTTGACATCGAAGTAGTAGGTACGACAGATTTGGAGGGATCGCAGCGTTTCTTCATTGTACCCTGTCCTAACAGGGTTTTGTACAGACTACCGGTCTACTTGTAGTCCAGTAAAGCCTCAGTGCGTGAGTACTTTTTGACGATACAACCTTGGGATCACCGCTTCCTCGCCTGGTGGTCCTCAATCTTTGGGCATCCAAGGGTCCATCCGAGGAGAAGGATGGACCTTGAGGAGGGCCGCAGTGCACCCGAGTACCTGGAGCCGTGGATTACAGGATCCCCAGGAGGAAGCTAATCAAAAGATAGGAGTACCACCTAGGACATGGTACCCCTATGGCCAGCCATTTCGCTCTGTAAGTGAAGTACTTTTAGCCATCTTGACCCCTTTCATCAACGGGAAATGACTTGGATTAGGCGAGTGGAGGCCCTAATTCGGCAGAAGGCGCAGCCCATGCAGGAACAGACTACAAGTGGGAAAGCCCATTCAGGTACACGACATCACAGTGGAGTAAGATCGGTTCTCATTGGTCCACTCGCGCTGTCCAACCATCATCCTAGGACTGCTAATACCTGCCAATACTTCGTACCGCTGGAATGCCTGTGGGTCACTTGAGGTCCGAGGATGATCTCAGAACTGTCAGACTACTGACCTTCAAATACATATTCATAGGTATAATCTGAGCATAGCCATTAGGTACTCTTAAGTACTCTACTCGAACGAACACCACTTTTTGTTCTGGTTGTTCCACGCTTCCCCTATTCTCGTGAGTTTCCAGTTTAGGTATGATCGGAGATAACAGCGACAAGGGCAAACCTGGTCGGACTTGCAATGACAATCAATGGTCTTGTCACGTCCAGTCCTTTAATAATACTCCACGCTCGTCTCGTCGATGTGCGACACAGGAGCAGTCTCTTGGCTTCACCTTCGAAGTACGCACTAAAGCAGCAATCGAAGTCGCGGTATCAATGCACTTACACAGTTTTGAGGCGTCACACCTGATGTCGGACCAGCTGTGTAAGGATCGGAAATCGACTCTCCCTTGGTCACGAGGAATGTTGTCTTCGTACGACTTATAGAAAGCTACAAAGGAAACGGAATCCTTCTCGCCACGTCAGTTAGGTCGTCCCAATCTCCTAGGCAGGGATAAAAATTCTCTTTTCAGCAGGATTTTGATAATAATTTTCGAAAGTCTCGCGCAACGCAAAGGGGAACCCGCAAGCCGAGAGATGCGGCGAGAGCACAAAATTTTGTTCATCGGAGATGAGAGCCCTGCAGGGAATCACTAGCGGATCAAAAGCTTCGCATCTTAATGCGCATCCCCCATTTTAGTGCATCTTGTTGTGGATATGCCCTCCACCGCGGCATGTGGAGTGCTTCTTGTTGATCAGCTCTCCGTCCGATGACAGATATCTGATCACAACCGGAGCCATGGTTAACAGTGTACTTCGTATGAAGCATCAACAATAGGGGCATGGCTTTCCATTTGAGAGAAGAAAATCCTCCCGCCCTCTGCCACCATCCAAGGCCGTGATAAAACGCGCTGTCATTGACCAACTTCCGCCACGCGCTGGCCTCGAATTTGTGGTCGTCAGTGAAATAATCACGCAAACCATGGTTCGCATGATGCACAACTAGCTTCCGCTCATCGATTCAGGATCTGAATGACGGGAGCCAAATTGAGAGGGGTATGTTGTGTCTTGTAAGACCTGGTTCCCTGCCGAAACAAAACAAGAACATTCTTGGGTTACATATGAAGGGGCCGCCAGAATTTCGTCGACTCCAACTCTATCGAGCCCTCCTTCGTCTTCTTCATCGGGAGTCGGGTCCGTAGCTCGGTGCAATCTCCTTCGCCGTCCAAAACATTTTCATCCAATGTATTAATATTTCGCCTGATGAACCAGGCACTATTGCAATTTGAGTCGAGGTAATATTTTAGTCATCATCAGCATAGGGACTTCTGCTATTTTGTACAATTGTATGTTGGATGTTGCAGCCAACGATGTAAGAAGGCTTAGAATGAGGCTTACAAGTACGAAGTACATCGCTTCTCGTGCGCCCCGCAGATGCTGAAGACAACGGACCCAAGGCAACGGCTTGGGGCGCATTCTGTCTCCTCCGTATATGTGAACTCCGCAAAGAGCGGATCCGCCTAAAACAATGGATGTGTTCGGCACTTTGGTCAATGCCACCGCCTTGGTGGGCCAGATTATCATCGTCTATCGTCATATTGCCGCGATGCAGTCCTTTGGCGCCGTAGCCGGTATGTGCTCGCCTCGCCAGTAGCTGGGTACTCAATAAAAGCCATGTTCCTCGTGCCTGATGTCTAAACAGAGGCCCTTGCTGCAAAAATATCGTTCGAGTACTTCCGCTTTGAGACCTGGGCCGAGCAAAGCGGCTACCTGGAAATCGAGGACAGATCAGAGCCAGCAACCGCCGCTTCAGCGCAGACAACCCAGGCTAGCTCTAGATCACACTACCTGCTCCAGACTGCTGCGAAAGCTCACGAGATAGTAGCACAGATCCAGACAGTCCTGGCCGAAATAGGGGAGCTCTTGGAGAAGAACCGGATAGCCAACAAGCTTGATGAGCCGGACAATGCGGGGATTGCGCAGCCAAGCCTCCCAGCACAGCAGACCATCGTGCCGCCCGCAGCGCGACAACACAAGTTCTCCCTCCCCACTTCCGTGAGTTCTAGACCCAGCGTAGAGCAGGCTGCTGCTGCGTCGAGTAGGCTCAGGCTCCGTCTAGGCAAGGAAACAGGGAAGCTCCGTAAATTGCGCTTCGGTTGGAGCCTGTTCAGTGAGGACAGCGACATGGCAAAGCTAGAAGACTTGGTTCAACAACTGAGGTATTGGAATGATGGCCTACGCGATATTTTGCCGCTGCAGCACCAGCAGGCTCACAGCATGATGACGCAAGTGAGGGTTTTGGGCCACTTAAATGATCAGACGGAGTTGGAGAACGTTGGGAACGCATCGCGTAGCATTAGTGGCAGCATCTACCAGGACATTTACGTATGCTGCGGTATGAAGAGGGAAAAACTAGAAACAGGACCAGAATTCGACAGAGATATCGGGCCGGTCGTTGCGCCGTTAGATTTATTCCGGTTACCACAGCTGGGAGAGAACGCATCTGCCTCTGTCGACTATCGTCTTACAAGCCTTCATTCTGGCAAGTGCTTCCTGCTTCCGTGCTATCTGCCCTCCTCTGTTAAATTACCCTACTCATATTGCATACAGGTCAAGAATCCAACGCTGAGGCTCGCCGGGTGGTGGTCGAGATTGTTGATTTCAGCACAATCTCGAATCAAGACTCGTTGGAGATTCTCAGCGCTCGTATAAGTCGGCTCAGCTATCTTCTCAAAGACGCCGCTCGCCCAAGTGATCTCTACCTGCCCATGTGCGAAGGTTACGTCCGGGTAACTAGCTCCAAGTTCTTCATCCTCTACCGGCCACCCGATGAAGCCGACCCGATAAAACAACCGCGGACGCTCCTCTGCCTGCTGCCTCGCCACCCGAGCGCGCCGAAACGGCCACATAGGATACCCATCCTGCCCTCCTTGGAAGAGAGGTACAATCTTGCCAAGCTTTTGGCGGAGGGCCTTCTCAGACTTCACAGCATCAGCTGGCTGCACAAATGTTTCAATAGCAACAATATCCTCTTCTTCCACGGCCCGGATGGGCTCATGGTCTCTCACCCCGTCCTAGTCGGGTTCGGCCTGGGGAGGACGTCAGATAAGTCCTCAGAGACGATCGATGTGCGACAAGTCGGAAGCCAGTTCGATCTCTACCAACACCCGGAGCTCCGCACCGACACGCACAAGCGCTATGAAAAACGTCATGACATTTACTCTCTAGGGCTAGTCCTCTTCGAGATCGGCATGTGGCAAAGCATATACTACTTTAAACAGGAGAACCAGGACGCTCAGGAGTTCAGGCGTACCATCAGGAACGCTTGTGAAGGCTACCTGGCGCACTTCATGGGCAAGGCATATCAGCGCGCCGTCTTGCAGTGCATAGACGAGGACGAGATGTGGAAGGAGGCTGAGGATGAAGGCGATGATCCGTCGAATGTTCACGAGGTGTTCTTTTGGAAAGTTGTGCGGGAGTTGGGGAGCGTGTCGTAATCAAGAGGAAATCTCTAGCGAGCAGCGCCCGTTTGACATCGTGTAGGCGTTTTGCATTTCTTGGATATATACGAAGGACTCGTTATTTCTTGGGTATCCGTCCACAGCATACATTATGATATTTATGAAATACTCCAAGCCAAAATCTTCGTACCATAAGGTTCGTGCCTTAGATTGCTCCAGTCTCGAGGAGTGCTTCAACAAGATCCTCATCATCACCTTTGTTAGCTAGTTCAAGAGGAGACGTCCCACTAAATGCAACGTCATAGATTCCCTTCAGAGATCCAAGACTCCTTGCCGCCTCCACGCACTTTGCCTCGACTGCTACCAAGAGAATTCGGTAGGCAAGGTTGAGGTCTTGTAATAGCCCCACATCCAGAAGCGCTTCGATCACATTCGATAGTATATAGTCATTCGGATTTGCCGATGCTTCAGCTAGAAGAGACAGCAGTACGGCGTGGTCGAGATCGTCGAGGTGAATCCGGGTGGTTTTCAGAAATTCGAAGATGTCTGTGCTGCCACCCTGACAGACGAGACGCCAAAGCTTCACCTGGCTCTCCTCGCAGTCTAGCCAGTCGTCAAACTTGGGGAACAAATATGTGAATAAGTCCGTCTTCCCAGCTTTCGCCGCCGTGCACAACGCGTTCAACCCATCTGAAGATACCGCGGAAAGGTCTGCACCGTGGTCTAACAGCATGGCGGCAATCGTCCGAGTCGCAGCCAGTAACAGTGCCGTCTTCCCCATCGACTGGGTCGCATTGACGTCAACCTGCCCCGTCGCCAAGAGCTTCTCGACAATCTCATCGGACTTCTGCGCGGCAATATGCAAGGCGTTGGACAAGCTGAGCGACGTCGCAGACGGCACCGCCCCGGATTCAAGTAAGGCTTCTGCGATAGCTACATGTCCTTCACTGCAGGCCAAGTGCAGCGCAGTGAGGCCGTAGTCGTTCTTTGCACGTACGCTGGCGCCTTGACTAAGTAGCACCCGAGCGGCGGCCTCATGGCCGTTCGATGCGGCCCAATGGAGCGGCGTGTTGCCGTTCCGGTCCTGGTTCTCGTAGCTGATGGACCTCCGAAGCTCTTTTATGATCTCTACACTGCCCCAGAGCGCTGCTAGGTGCAGGACCGTCTGACCGTACTGGGTGCGGTGGTTTACAGGGAATCCGCCTTCGGCTAACATGTTGAAGATAGTGAGATTGCCTACCTCGGCGGCGAGGTGCATAGGGGTAACGAGGCTCACTTCCTTTGCCAAGCTCCTGTCATCGCATTGCTCTAAAAATATCTCGACGCAGTCTGTATACTGCTCGCGGATTGCGTTGAATAGAAACTCCAGTTTGTCCTTTTTCGAGAGCCCATCGATCGATTGACCGCGTGTTACCAGTTCTCTCGCAAGCGCCGCATTGCCACTCTTCACTGCCATCTCTAGGACAGCCGTTTGCCATACCTTATTCGGAGTAGAAATGGCAGCGCCAGAGGAAAACAGAATGGCAATAATCTCGGCACCTTTGCGACCGAAGGCCTGTTGAATATGTGATTCGGTGATATTGGCTCCCCTTGCGCATAGCATCCGGACCGTTTCGACGTGTTGATTTTGGATGGCGGCATTCAAGCTTGTGGCTCCGTCTGAATCAGAAGAGTTAATGTCCGCCCCGCGGTCAAGCAACCAAGAGACGGTTTCCGTGTGGCCACCAAGCGCGGCACGCAAAAGAGGTGTTGTTCCATCCCGAGACGGGGCGAGAATGTCACAACCAGCTGCATGCAGTACTTTAAGGATCTTCAGATGTCCGTTCCCCGCAGCGTGCATGGCGGCCGTCGCACCTGTCTCGTCCAAAGTCCTTGGGTCTAACCCTCGGTCGAGTAGGAGCTGCAGAATCTCAGGACTCTCGTCTTGAGTAGTAATGTGAACAAGATCCCTCCGGAGTCTTCCTTTACGAATAACGATATCTGTGGCGGCTCCAGCATCCAGCAATATCTTCACCTCTTCGATTTTCTGTCCTTGGATTGCTGCAAAGAGCGGTGTCCCACCACCAAGCGTGTCTTTAGCGTCGATATCGGCGCCGGCATTGAGGAGGTCCTTCACGACATCAGTGTGACCGAAAGATGCGGCAAGATGTAGCGGAGTTGCCCCGTTGTGGTCAGTCACATTAGGGCTCGTACCATGTTGGAGCAGATATCGAGCAGCTGCAGCGTCGCCTTGGTACGCTGCTACTAGAAGGAGCTCCCCTCTGTCCTCTCCAAGGATTCGGTCGATTTGCGCGTCGAAAATCGCCAGGACCTCGCCCACGTTTTGTCGCAGGGCTGCTCTTCTGAGACCATCCCAGATTGCACTGGGAGACGCCACCTCAAGGAGTAGGTTGATAGCCCCGACACTCTTGTGAGCAATTGCAACTTCGAGACATGTCTTAGACTGGCTCGACTCAACATCCGGGGATGCCCCAGCCTCCAAGAGAGTCTTCGCGACGCTGACAACGTTAGACCTAACGGCCTCGTGCAAGGGTGTCTCTCCTTTACGATTTTTCGACCGTGGACTTGACCCATTCTCTAGAAGCAGTCTGACAATTTCGTCGTGTCCGTGTCGCGCGGCCAGATGTAGAGCCGTGTCGCCATTCGAATCTCTCCGCAGCTCCAGCCGTCGTGGGTCAATCGCGCCTTTGGTCGCTTCGATGTCCCCATTGGCTACGGCTTCGAAGATGGTTGGCGAGGCGCTGGAGGTCGACATCTTCAACAAGCGAGAAACCACCATCAGCCGGTTTGTGAGGAAATCTGCGGAACGGCTTGACTGTCTTAGGCAGTATCATATGCCTAGGCGATATGATAACCTGGGCTTTTGGCAACTCGCCTGGGGGACAAAAGAATGCGCTACCACCAAAGTCTGCTCAAGGCAGTATCTATTGTCTAGAGATATGAAATACTAGCAGGTGAAATACTAGCAGGGCGACGGAAGTGGAGGTGTTACCGGTACCGGAAATGCTGGCTTGCTAGGGTGGCTGGCCTCGAAATCCCATTGGAACGGACGGAGGTCGGTGGCGTCCGATATATGTCCAAAAGCAGGCAGCGACGAGGACTTCCTCGTTTCCTTCCCCTCTCTTACATTGTTCCGATACACCCCGTGGCCTCCGGTAGCCTTGTTTGCACCGCGTGGTCCAACACGAAGTTGGGCTTCGTGTCTACAATCGCGAGCACTAGGCCAATCGAATTGTGTAGTTTCACGCTCCGATTCAAGGCATCAGTTATCAAATCCCATCAATTATGGATCACAACAAGGGAGTACAGACCGCAATATTGCAGGACTTGTTCAGTTCGAAATTCGCAATCCACAGCCATGGCGAAGACAGCAGCGCGTCATCGAGAGCTGACGAATCTGAGCCAGCGACACAAGGCGATGATGAAACCGAAGATGGTCTCGCTGAACTTCTTCAACTCATCAACGGCATCAAGCTTCTGCCATCCTCCTCAAAGATCGACTATGCGGTGCCCGGGCTATTTAACAGCATCAACAGCCATCCTATAGCTACGGGGACCTTCTTCCAAGTCCGGAAGCTGGACCAACCCAGCCACAACAGGCAAATGGTGGCCAAGTATCCCAAGCTTGATCCGGCGCGCAAAGGCGGAGGGATCTCCCGCGAAAATCTGCAGGCGATTAAGCTGGAGATTCAGGCGCTCTCTCACCCGCCGATTCTTGATCATCCCAACATCATTGATCTGCTAGGTTTCTCGTGGGCTAGGTTAAGTGCTGTCGAAGGGCGCTATCAGATCGTTCCCGTTTTGCTCCTGGAATTTGCATCCCACGGCACTCTACGCGAGTACCTGTCCGACAATATAACCACCCCGATCGAGCGGCTCCAGTTCGGCAAGGGCCTCGGTGAGGGACTCAGCACACTACATCGCTCTGGAATTGTGCACGGCGACTTGAAGTTAGACAACGTCCTGGTCTTCGATCGTCCGGACGGCTCCGTTGTTGCGAAGCTAGCGGATTTCGGCTCTACTGTCCAGCTTATTGAGGGCGGGTACCAATATAGAGGGGGAACACCGCCCTGGACTGCTCCGGAATGGCGCAAGAGCATTGAGCCCTGGGAGCAGCATGCAGCAGATGTGTATTCATTCGGTCTCTTGATCTGGGCACTGTGCCTTGAGGGCCGGAGCCCGTTTCCTGGTTTGAGTGCTGCCGAAATCGAAGCTCGAAAGATAGGTGATGTGATTGAGAATGATGCCGCCAAGTCCGTTGCCGACCACTACGACTTCTACAGACATATGGTGGAGTGTACAACTGAGCTTGGGGAGTTTGAGCTGTACCTCGCATCGGTTATCTGTCCACGAAGAGCATTTAGCCACACATTGAAGTTCGACCCCATGCGACGGAACCTAGATTCGGCTTTGAGCGCGTTATCCGTGGATGACTTCTATAGGTCTGGTTTCATGTTTTTGCCACATCTTCGTGTATCGATGCTGACTCGAGATGTGGGTGCAGTTCACGGAAAACCGGAAACATACCTAGGAATCGTGGGCCTAGAAACTTATTGCACGAATTTCGAGTCAGTAATGTTAAGCAACAAGAAAAAGTAGCTCGTGCTGATTGTGAATCTAGGGCGCGAACGCATATACCATGCTCTCCGACATGCCACAACAAGTACGCCAAGTTCTGTTTAGTCGGTTCGTCGCATCGATCGAGGGAGATCGAATATCCAAGCCCGAAAAGTCCCAGCTCTGCTTCCAACTTGCGTTGTCCCACCTCGATGGGTTCTCAGATCGCCCAAGCCTATCTACCGCACTGCCTTGGCTTGAGAAGGCCGCCGAGCTAGGCTCTGAGTCTGCCCGCGGCGTTATATATCGCATTTTCCGCGGCGCTGGACAGTTGAAACTTCAGCAGGATCCTACGTTGGCGAGTCGCATACGAGAGTATCTGATCTCTGCAACTGCTTCAGGATCCAGGATCGCGCGGCAAGATCTTCTGGACTTAGATCCGGAGGCTGCTCAAACTGCAACGGACAACTTCAGAGAGCGCTTCAATCCAGAAAGTATGGATCCAAAAGGAGCTAAGCTCGACAAGCAGGTCATCGAAGCCGTTATTAGCCCTCGGTGGCAGCAAGGTCTTTCACCAGCACAAAGGACAATATTGCAGGGACGGCGGCAACGGATGTACCTTAACCAGAAACTGGGTAGTCTCCTTCATTTCGCGAGTACGTACGGTGTTAGCCTAGACATCTTTGAGAAATTTTTGGACTTGGAAAAGCCAGATATCGACGCAAAAGACAAGGATGGGAACACGCCGCTGTTGATGGCGATGCGCTCGGGACATGGCTATCATGCGCTAGCACTCCTACGCCGTAGCGCCAACCCCAAGATATCAAACCAACATGGGCAGACTCCTTGCCATTGGGCCATCCATGTCTATGACCTGAAGTTGCTGGAGGAACTACTTCGCATCATGGTTAGCAAAGGAGCGGACCTTGAGGGCATTGCGAAGCGAGCAGATACTGGCGACGGCCGCGTGTATAGGCAGGAGCAGTACCAAGGGACCCCTCTCTGCTGGGCCATCATCGAGGGACGGGAAGATCTTGTCTCGATGCTATTAAGAAACGGGGCGAGCCCGACCACTCCGGGAGAGTATATGAGCCCCTTCGACCTGGCCGTTGCATACAATTCATGGCGGGTCATCAAGCTCCTCTTGCAATACGCCCAAGGCCCGATCACGTCTCGGATCGCTGGACCGACGCGGAGCGTGAATCTGGAGGGCGCGAAGCGGAAGATCACGGAGGACTGGGTGTCTTTCGCAATGTTCGGATTTCCTCACCATTACCACATGATTCTCCACGGACCATCGTACAGGGACGCTCTTAAATATACGTTGGTTCAATTAAGGAGAGCCGGGCTCGTTCGGGGCGATTTACACAAGCCCCTGAAGAAAGCTCTCCAAAGCGGGCAGGGACAGCTCGTGGACGACCTATTGTGGTATCAAAGCTGCAGAATGAGGGAGATCTCATCCTGGGACCTCGCTGAAATGTTCATTTCGGAGGCTTCCTACATAAGCCCGGATGCGGCGGCGATTTTGCTGAACAGAATTGCTAGTAACGTGGGAAACTGCGCCTTGCCAGACATGACACCCCTTCTCTTCACATACCCAACATCGCATCGCGCTGATGTCGGTATATTCAGGAGACTGCTAGATATAATCAACCCCGATTCTGTGGACATCCCGGATGAGAATGGTGTTACATCCTACCGCCATCTTACCCCTTTTATGCTGGCAGTCCTGGGCGGCGCCTTCGAATTCGCCACGGAACTTCTGAAGAGAGGAGCGGATCCAAACTTTAGGACTACACCAGCAAACTCTTCCTCAGCAACTTCGTCTCCGGTAAACATCATTCACCTTCTAATCTCCGTGAATGAGGACACCTCCTTAGCAGCACTCCAGTACCTACTTGAGCCCCAGCACCCTTTCCATGACCGCAAACCGGACTTCGTGATCTGCGAAGAGTCGGGCTTGACAGCGCTGACGTACGAGGCAAGATGGGGAAACCGGCTTTTGTTCGACTATCTATCCAACCACTTCGACTCCAGAGACATGGTGGACATGCGGGGGCGAGGCCGGGGAAACACAGCGCTGCACATAGCCGCGCTCCACGGTAATTACGATGTCGTCGTGGCGTTGGTCGGTCGAGGGGCGAAGGTGAACGTCCTCGCCAGGTCAGACGACGGGAAGCTCAGGTCACCACTGGACTTTTGCTATGACATCGGCGTCTATGACACGAACCTACCACGCACAAGTCGACATTGGGAAGATCTATGGATCGCCAGGCTCCGAGCCGCCAAGTTTCTCGCCGCGAAGGGCAGCCGAATGCTGATCAAGCATTCCATTCCCATCGCCTTCCGCTTCTTGCTCCACGCGTGCGCGGGGAACTGGTCGAGGCTATTCGAAGAAGCACTGGAGCAAACCCCCGAAGAACTCAAGTCTGAGGCATATTTAAACGCGTTGCTCTTTAGAGCAGCCGAAGGGGGCAGCGAGGACGTCGTAGGCCTCTTGCTTAATGCCAGAGCGCACATTAACAGCCAGTCGGCAACGGGGCAGACGCCGCTTCATCGCGCGGCGTTGCGCGGCCACATGTACACCGTGAAAGTTCTTGTTCAGCGCGGCGCAGATCTAGCGCTTCGTGACAACAAAGGCCGGACAGCGGCTATCCAGGCTTTTACGCAGAAGCACGAAGGCCTCGTCGAGTATCTCATGTCTCGGGGATCGCCTAAAGATCTTCCGCAAATGGTGGTCGTGCCGTTTACGGCAGAGTTCAGAAACGAGCGGACGAATGCCATTTCGGAAGAGACACTCATGGCCACGATATGCTTCTTAAACTGGCCCGAGACGGATGGCGGCGAGGAGGAAACCGCGGGGCTCAGCTCCTGGCTCGTGAGGATACACCGGGAAGATGGGGGTGGGGATTTGGGCGATTCATCCAGGGACCCGGAGAATTGGAACCGCGAATTCGCGTCGTTGACTGGCAGGAGAGGCGAAGGATTTCATGCTGCTTGGAGGGCGGCGCAGATTCGTGCTGATTCATCTTAATGGCGGGAGATTCCTGATGATACCATTAGGGGATTTGTTTTATGAGGAAGGCATATATATATATTGTATCCGGTCGCTGAACAGTAAGAGTTGAGGGCAGGGAGTGTTAAATGCGGCGTTGTGTACAGCTGAGAAGCCACAGCGGATGAAGCGAGGAGTTTCTGAGCACCATGATAACAGACGAACACAATGGGTTTGGGTCCCAAGTCGGTACGAGGTAAAATACTGCAATATATCCTCCAAACCTCCTATCCTGTAACATTTTGGTAGAGATGTGGTCCTAGACTTTGATGTGGGCGTTTTGCAACTCATGGTGCATTCTTAGCTATCGCCAGGACGTTCGGGACTAGATTGGCTGTCCTCAAGGAAGACGAGAAGGTAACTTGGAGAAGCAACCGTGATGGCAGAATAGCTCCCACCGACTATCATTCCGTCTCCTTCATGCAGTCACCTCCGCTCCACAACCCGTTTAGACTAAAGTTTTTGATCTGGATTCATCCTTGGGTTGAGCTTTTCTGCTCTGCCTGATCTGACCGCTCATCGATTGCTTGCATCCAGAACCGGCAAGCAAACCTGACGGGATCCCTCGCGGCTTACGAAGTTGCGTTGGATTTCTCTTGCTAGATTTCGATGCGACTCAAGTAATTGAGGCACCCCGTAGCGGCGTCAACCCCTCGGGAAGCTGGTATCCTTGATCTGATAATAGCCAGGCGCATACTCAGTGAGCCACGCCTTTTCGATTTTGGTAATATCCCTGATGAAAATCTTCGTCGACGTTTCCATAATTTCTTGGAAAATAACCCAATCCGCCTGCCGCGTGAACATAACAGAACTCGGGTGAGCATGGAGCACCATCGTACTCCCCACTGTCTGAAATGTCCCATCCGGCTGCATCCTGGCCGCATGCGCAAAGAAACCGGCGGTCAGACATCGCCGAATCTGCTCCGCCGTCTTGGCGAAGTCGCGTCCCTTATCGAGTCGAATACCTGACGGCGGCTCTTCGACGGGGACGCCTAACTGCTCGAGATAACGCTTCAGCTGCGCCCGGACGCTTACAGCCTTGGTCATGGATTTGAAGTTAAGATGATTTTCGTGGCAGAATTTGGCCTGCTTCTGGCCCACGGTAACGAAGGCTATGTAGGCGTTGAGGAGAGTCAGATGATCCCCCTCATCCACTGCAAACTTGCTCCTGGCGACGTTCATCTTTTTCCTCTCGGCGTCTGTGTAAAACCAAACATTGCCGCCCAGACTTGTCATGGCTGCTATTGTCAGCATCTCACTCAGGCATCCGAACGTCGGAGCGGAGAGAAGAGCCTTGGCCATCATTGGTTCGACAGCGAGTTCGGCCATTCTCATGCCCAAAGGCCGTGTCAACTTGGCATATTCGTCGAGCGCGCCTAAAGAGTACAGTAACTCCAAAGCTTTGATCATGAGTAGAGACGGTGGCGGGCTCAGGTAATCAAATCGGAGTACGTTGTCTATTCCCAGGGCTTTTAGTTGCAGAATGATCGGAGCAAGGTTGCTTCGTTGGATCTCGGGAGGATTCGCATCAGGTAGCTCATCGTAGCCCTCGGCAGGGTAGAGCCTAAAACATTTGCCTGGTTTCGTCCGACCTGCTCGGCCCGCGCGCTGTGCAGCCGAGGCCTTCGACGCCGGAGTGACGACGAGACTTTCAATACCCGTATTTGGATCGTAAACCCTTATTTTGACAAAGCCGCAGTCTACAACGTAGACGATCCCGTCTATGGTGACCGAAGCTTCCGCAATATTGGTGGAGAAAATGACTTTGCGAGTATTTTCAGGTGGCTTGTCAAAGACGGACATTTGTTGCTCAGTCGTCAATCCTGCGTATAGAGGCAGCGGAAGTAGAGTCTGTTCTTGATCTCCGCTCCGGACCATATGATCGGCCACGGCCTGGATCGCATCGTCAATCTCCTCTCGACCCGTAAGGAAGACCAAGATATCTCCCTCGGGTTCTTTCTCATGGATCTCGATGACAGTTTCGACCGCCCTTTTTACATAATCTTCAGCCGAAGATTCTAGGTAAAAAGTGTCAATGGGATATGATCTTCCCTCAACTGTCAGGGCAGCCACAGTCTTCTGCTCTTCATCTTTGGTTTCCTCGCCCTCCGCCCCCTCTTCCTTCTTATCGCTGCTCGTCTTCCCGTCGTCTGCTTTTCCGGGAAGCTTCAGCGTAGAGAAGAAATCAAAAAATTCTCTGGCTTGTATTGTCGCACTGCTGATAATCACTCGTAGGTCCGGACGGCGTTTCAAAATCTTCTTTAGCAGTCCCAGGAGTATGTCGGTACTGACAGATCGCTCGTGCGCCTCATCGACCATAATGACGGAATATTCCGACAAAAGAGGATCCATCAATGCCTCACGTATGAGAAGCCCGTCGGTGAGGAACTTAATGCGCGTTGATGATGACGTTGCGTCTTCGAAGCGGACTGAATATCCAACTTCCTTTCCTACTTCACAGCCCACTTCTTCGGCCACCCTCATAGCTATGGTAATAGCTGCTACCCGCCGGGGCTATCTTTCATCGTCAGCGATTTTGCTTGGAGTTTATCTTGGACACTGGACTCGTAGACTTACTTGGGTAATCCCAATTCTCTTCCCGCCAGAGCAACATCCTGCCTTCTCTAGGAACTGAGGTATCTGGGTTGTCTTCCCCGAGCCCGTCTGGCCAACGATGACAAGGACGGGAAATGTTTCCACGAGGTATAGAATTTCCCGTTGATACTTGGCGATAGGAAGGAGATCCGCCGGCTTATACAGGGCCGGTATAAAGGTCGAGTTAAGATCAAAGTCGCCCATGTTGATACTAATCCACCGTCCTGGAGCTCGTGTTCTTGCGAGGACTTTTTGTGGGTGGCTTCTGCAATGTCAAGGGTTGCTGTCTATTTTCATTTCGGTGTGGTAGCTACGCAGATACCGGTATATCGAGTTCTCGTTTTGTTTCAATCATGAGCATCCCAGTTACCGGGCCTTGTTCACTCACAAGGTTTCTAAGAGAGGGAGAAATAATGATGTTGAATTGGGGACGTTACGTCTTGTGGTGGTTCTTGGTTATGTAAGCGGGCGTGATCGCAGACACTTGACGACGCCAACTTCAAATTGACGTCAAGTTGCAACACGTCAAGAGCCGATTTCATTCACCTCATTCGAATATGGAATCATGCCGTTTTGATACGCAAGGATCAGGACTATAAATAGGAAGCCCATTACTCGATGTTTATGGGTTGCCCCCAGGGTCCCTCATACGCCGATGTACGAAGTAGTTCGCGAGAGCCATGTGAACCAGGTCGAGCGCGAATAGCCTCTTTTTTAGTTCGCGTAGTAGATGCTAGCTTCTGAGCATGTGCAATTTGTCTCCCGTAAACATGGACCCGGTCGTATAAATCACCCCTTTAGACCGCATTTTCTTGGAATCAAGTGAAGATCCCACCTAAGAAGCAGAACCCCGATTCAGCGCTGGCTACATGAAAATGATACCTCCATATCTTGTCAGATATCTTGTCCTTATTGACAATCGGTTACTTTTTTTCCTCCAAACCCGCTCGATGAGTTCTTGAAGAAGCAGCTATTCTAATCTATCCATTGTCCGCCCGTTGACTATGGGAATCTTCAACCTTAGGGGCCTTCTCCGCTCCATCCTCTCTCTTTCCAGTGAGGGGAAGAGCAAGAAAGCAAATACATGCCCACTAAACCTCCCTCCAGAGCTCATCTACATGATCCTCGAGCGTCTTCCCCCAGAATCGGTGGTCTCCTTCTGCTTAACCTGCCGGGCCTTTTACAACTTCCGCCCAAAGAGTTTTGGCTTACCGTGGTTCGCAAAAGAGGCTCTCCTTGGCTTTCTTGAGAGAGACATCGCGAGTCTCTACCACTGCTATGTGTGCGGGAAACTGCACTCATGGAATGTCCGCGTAGGATCGATTCCTCCAACGTATGATGGCGCATGTCGGAAGCAACTCCTCCAATTTGATCAGCTCCCGTCCGGATGTTACACCTTCCAATATCACACAGCTCGCATCATTATGAATCGCCATCTTTACGGCCCGCGACATGGACCCCCACTGCGCGAATATCAAAGCGTTCAAATGAGGAAGAGGACACATAAGGCCATGATCACTACGTACTCATCCTTCAACGCGCGAATAATCGACGGTGAACTCTTCGTCCAGGAAACTCGGATTATAAGTCAACCCAAGGGAGATGAGAGTAGGCTGAAGGCTTTCATCAATGCCTCTCTAATAACATGCCACCACTTGCCGGCGCGACGGGCAATCCCGGAACTGAGGCGCAATACGGGTCGTGGGACATTCGTCGGAGGCTCGGGGCCGCTTAGATCGTGCGGCATATGCTTCACCGACTACCAGATGGATGTGATTCCACATAATAAATGGAAAGACGATCAAAACTTATGGATTATCAAATATCAAAAGTGGCATCAGCTGGGGGATTGTCGGTCTCCGCGGGACTCCAAATGGAGGGCCTTGGCCAACGACAGTCGGCTCAAGGACTTTAGGCCAAGATTTATGAGTTGCGAAGCGGGAGCGATACGGAACAAGTGGGTAAGACAGGACTTGAGCGACTCGGAGTTTGAAACGAGAAAGGCTTACTTTATGGGGGTCTCCGGCGATGTTATGGAGAAATGTCATCTTCTTGTCGAAGTGGGATTCAGAGTCGACCTGTCACGTTCGCGTCCTCCGACGGAAGAGTGGTCGTTTCCGTACTTCTTTCTTCGCTGCTGGCGGGGACGAGACGTGCTGTCGCTACATCTACAGTCCCCCTGATGTTGCTGTGGTCATGGGCATGGTCATGGTTGCGGTCGTGGTTGTCGTCGCGTTCGATTCAATGGCGTACCGATGTGGGGGATCAAGGATCAAAAGATGATGGATCTGGTGTATGAAGGTATCGATCAATTTGATATCTTACAAATCAAGGTCGAGATCAATCGACATTGCAATCTCAAATACTTGGCGGCGTATCCAAATGAGACGACATTCTAGGGTGTCAAAATCGAATCGTCTGTTGTTAGTGCTGAGAAATCGATATTTTAGGGTTTTGGTATTTGGATTGAGTTCATGTTGTCTCTCTCTTGCCGTGGAAATGTCCCTTTCCAACGCTGTGGGCCTCCGACGTCACTGGACATCATCGACGGTTCTCGGCATCATAGGCCATGGACGAATCAATCTGTCCTAAGCTTGGGGGGTTGCTCCTCGTGGTCCAGTGTACTTCGAAGTGTACTCCGGAGCACGGACAGTGCTTGTCCATCCCTTAAAATTCTTCCATTCGATGGGTGTGAAATCCCAAGGTTAATTCTGCCGCATCCGAGGGTGCAGCAACAGAACTTATTTCGTATTGAATCTGTTAGTCGCACTGCAGTTTAAAACCTGCCCTTATTATACGCTCCGCTTTCTTAATTGATAGGCCGATGCTGACGAAGTAGTGCTTGATTTTACTTGATTTCAAATCCCAAGTGGCGCAATTACTTGTACCTCGTTCGAACTGCAGCTCGGCATTAAAATGCTGCAGAGCCCATACATAAACCCCGCCATAGCACTCCAACATTGAACCTTCTCCAGTCGTCCCCATGCGATCCTTTCCACTTCTCACGAGAGCATCCTTTGCGCGCCCGAATCCTGTACCCGTTGTCCATTCGCGACTAGCTGCAGTTTCGCGACACCTTTCCTCCTCCGCGACCATCATGGCTCCCATCAGTGCGGAAACCGACTTCCTCGTCATCGGCGGCGGCAGCGGCGGCCTGGCATGCGGTCGCATGGCTAGCTCCCGCTTTGGCGTAAAGACCATGATTGTCGAGGGTAAGAGGCTAGGAGGAACCTGTGTCAACGTTGGGTGAGTTTCCCTTAGTTCCTAGCCTATCGACTTTCAATATTGCAATGTTACATGAGAGACCCAAATAGCTTACTGACTGGTGTCTTCTTTTCCCCCTCTAGCTGTGTGCCCAAGAAGGTGACCTTCAATGCGGCTGCCATTGCCGAGACGTTACACCATGCGAAGGCCTACGGATTTTCGGTACAAGAGACGGCTCCTTTCGACTGGACAACGTTCAAGCGCAAGCGCGATGCTTATATTAAGAGGCTAAACGGCATCTACGAGCGAAATCTCCAGAAGGACGGCGTCGAATATGTCCATGGCTGGGCAAAGCTCCTTTCCAAGAACGAAGTTGAAGTCACCACCGACGACGGCGCGAAGTCGGTCGTTCGGGCCAAGAAGATCCTTCTCGCCATGGGAGGCTACCCCACACCCCCGCCGTCCATCCCTGGTGCCGAGTACGGTATTAACAGTGACGGCTTCTTCGATATCGAGAAGCTCCCCGGCAAGGTCGCCATTGTCGGTGCTGGCTACATCGCTGTCGAGTTTGCGGGCATGTTCCAGTCTCTCGGTACCGAGACCCACCTCTTCATCCGATACAAGACCTTCCTCCGCCACTTCGACCCCATGATCCAAGAAACCGTGGTGAAGGAGTACGAGCGAATCGGCGTCAACCTCCACAAGGAAACCCACGTGTCTAGGGTGGATAAGGACTCTTCTACCGGCAAGCTTACCATTACTTACAAGGACGCTAGCGGAAATGAGACCTCTGTGTCGGACGTGGACCACCTCATCTGGGCCATTGGCCGGGATCCTGCGACCCAGGACGTTGGCCTAGACAGGGCCGGCGTGAACCTAAACAAGGCCGGACACGTTGTCGTGGACGAGTACGAGAACACCAACGTTGACGGCATCTACGCCCTCGGCGACGTCACCGGTAAGCTTGAGCTCACTCCCGTCGCCATCGCTGCTGGTCGCAGGCTCTCGGAGAGGATATTCGGTGGAGAGGAGTTTGCTACCACGAAACTCGACTATGATAACGTCCCCTCCGTCGTCTTTGCCCACCCCGAGGTTGGCAGTGTTGGCCTTTCGGAGCCTCAGGCGATTGAGAAGTACGGCAAAGAGAATGTCAAGGTGTACAAGACTAGCTTTACCGCCATGTACTATGCCATGATGGAGCCCGAGGACAAGGCGCCCACCAACTACAAACTTGTTGTCGTTGGCCCCGAGGAGAAGGTCGTTGGTCTTCATATCATGGGTTTGGGCAGCGGCGAGATGCTTCAAGGATTCGGTGTTGCTATCAGGATGGGTGCTACGAAGAAGGACTTTGACCGATGTGTTGCTATTCATCCTACGAGCGCTGAGGAGATTGTTACCCTTAAATAGAGAGTCCTTAGTAGGGATTTGGAAGCAGAGTTAGACTTGGGAGGTGAGGTAGGGCGTTGGCTGGCAGCATGATTGTGGAATATAGTTGGCAGATACATATTTCCACTCATAAATGGCTACAATATAAATGTATGAATGGACATGTTACCGAGGTATTAGTCCTAAATCCAACCAGAAAGAGCCCATTTCATCAAGTTTCATCCCCAGAGGTTGCTGCTTTCCATGAAGCCAGGGCATTTGGAGGAAGCCGGATCAAGCTCGGTTAAATAGGACCCTGAGCACTGACGTTGCTCCGGCTTGAGACTCACGTGACTATGCCGGGCAGAGAAGGAACCTGAAGAGGCCCAGCACCTCTGGGGCAAGGGTGTTAGCTTAGCTCCAGGCCAATCACACGACGCGAACCGGGTTCATCCAGCCAACCTTCCCATGCTTGATCTCAAAGACACCCACTGCAAAACTTTCCTCTACACAAACCAGCCTGCTACATATTGTCGCCTCTTTTCCCTCTCCATTCTCCCCATCATTCATCTCTTCCTCTCTCATACAAACCCTCTCTCCCAGCCTCTCCTTTGTCCACTTCTTTCTTTTCTTGTTCCACCAAGTTTTCAGTTCTTCCGCATTCCACATTCCTGCTATTTTCTCCTTTTCTACCCTTCTCTTTTCTGCCTTACTTTCAACCTCATCTTGTTTTCCTCCTTCAAAGCAAGCCCACCGAGTGCTAGACGCACCCGCTATCCCAGAAATGTCCGAATATATAGGGTAATGCTTCTTATTCCATCTTTTGAAACGTTCTCATACTGACCGAGATGCTCTAGATCGCGAATTTCGCTCATTTCCAAGAGCGATGTCCGGTTTGTCCCCCCCGCCCCGGCGCGTCCCTGCCATCAACTCGCGACCTCGGAGAAGCGTTCCCTTTGCTAACAAGGTTCATTTCTCCCTCTCTGCAGCTACGTTGGTATCCTCAACGAGATCAACTCCGAACAGTCGACCGTTTCGCTTGAAAATGTCAAGTCGTATGGCACTGAAGGTCGTCGGTCTCGACCTGAGGAAATCATCCCTCCATCGGACCAAGTCTATGAATACATCATTTTCCGAGGCAGTGATGTAAAGGACCTTCGAATTGAGCAACAACCAGTTAAGGAGACCAAACCGGCCACCGTGCCGAGTGATCCCGCTATTCTTGGAGTGAGTATTCCCCGCCTTTGTTTATATCACTTGGGGCCCCACAAGGCCCTGGTTCCTATTATGATGAAATATTGCGGATGTAAACCTTTTGTCACTGTCGGAAAGCGCAAAACCATGTCGATATTTCCGTTGCCTTCCTTCTGATTTATATGGAACCCCGCCTTGTTTATTGAATCTGGACATGTTGCATGGCCTGGTACATGATAGCTAACAAGATCACACTTTCCTTTGATAGGCACGCCCTCGAGAAGCTCCCCAAGCTCAACCCCAAGAGGCGAACAACCAAAGGCCTAACGTACCTGGCCCTGCCGGTGGTGCTCCGGGATTCCCACAGCCCGGTCCGCCTCCTTTTAACAACTATTATGGTCCCCCTCCTGGATCTTGGGGTCGAGGCGGTGGCCCCGGCCCTGCTCCCGGCCCCGGGTTTGGCAACATGCCGTATCCTCCTCCGCCTGGCTGGTTCCCGCCAGCCCAAGGCTTTCCCCCCGGTCCCGGTGGTCCCGGTCCCGGCCCTTGGAATGCCAACTACCCCTTCCCTCCCGGTGTTCCTGGCCCCGCTGGCCCTCCTGCTCAGGTCCAGGCTCAGGCTCAGGCCCAGGCCCAGGCTCAAAAGAGCCGAAGAACCCCAGTTGGTACACCCGGAACCGAGGGAAAGCCAGCCGCTGTCCCTGGCAAGCAGGAGCAGCCTTCCCAGGCTAACCAACCACCAACTGAGCCAAAGTCGCTCGGTCAGGGTGCCCCGAAGGCCCCTACAGCCGCCACTCCATCCCAGGATGCCAAGGCCCCGAAGCCTGCCATCCAAAAGGCCCAACCAGAGTCGATTCCCACTGGCCCCAAGAACAACCGCGTGGCGCCTGTGATTCCCGCTGTTCCCAAGCCGTTCCAGGTACCTGCCAGCATGGCTGGAGCTGCGGCTTCTAGCAGCAAGTCCGCAGCGCCAGCTTCCAGCGCCAAAGTCCAGGATGCTACTGAGGCGGCAAAGGCAGCCGTCGCTCTAGCTATGGCCAAGATGGAGGCGGGCAACATCCACGTTCCCCAGCAACAGAGCAGTGGCGCCATGGATAACCTAACAAAGAAGGTTAACGAGATGCGCGTGCATGCAGTACGTGCTGGCCATACCGGCCGCGGTCGTGGCCGTGGTGCGCGCTCTGGCCCTAGCAAGATCGAGGTTCCTGATGCGGACTTCGACTTTGCCTCAGCGAATGCCAAGTTTAACAAAGATGACATCGTGAAAGAGGCTATCGCCGGGCCTCCATCCGAGGCTCCAAATGGTTCTGGCACCGCGGTGGTGGATACCGAGAGTATTGAGAAGCCTGCAAGCCCCCAGGCGTACGACAAGAAGAAGTCATTCTTTGACAACATCTCTAGCGAAGCGAAAGACCGTGCTGAGGGCAGTGGCCAAAAGGCTGGAGGTCGTGAGTGGCGCGGTGAGGAGCAGCGCAAGAACATCGAAACCTTTGGCCAAGGAAGCGTAGACGGCGGCTTCCGCAACAACTATCGGGGAAGAGGCCGTGGCCGTGGTGGTCGCGGTCGAGGCTATCAAGGTGGATACCAGGGCCGAGGTGGTGGTCGAGGAGGAAATTTCCGCCCTCGCGATGGTGCCACATCGACGCCGAGCGCGCCCCAGTAAACCGCCGTTTTACTAGGATGACGAGCCGGCTGCCTTGATGACTGCGACGACACACTTCACACCCTTTACATGAACGCATTCGATGTATTTACCCACGAAACGACATACAATACCGGGTGATCTCTGTTGACGAAGTTGGTTCAGGGAGCCACGAGCTCCTACCTCGACGAGCTCCTCGAAAACGATTCCCCTCATCTTGTTACTTTTTCCAGCATTTTCGGTTTTCCGGGCCTAGACCCCGTGTACTACCACAAATCGCATGCCCATCCGCCACCCTACCTAAACCTCGTCTCCTTGTATTTTCTTCTCGTCTTTGTTCTTGTTTTTCCCCTTCCGTTCTCGGCTCTGGACCCAAGTCTTTTGGGAGGCGCAATGCGGACTTCTCCGATGTTTTACGATTGCACCAATACCGGATGGTTTGGCATGGCTTGCGAATGGAAGGCGTCTTACGGAGTTTTAAAAGGATATATCCCATGAATCCAGGGTAACAGGATGGGCGAGCATTGTGGCTCATTTTTTCGAGCTTCATCGAGCGGCTGATGAAGGGAGGTTTCTGCTTTTTGAGGATTATTGGTCTCTATGATGATGAGGGTGTGGTCGGTAATCTTTGCCTCGGCGCTTCGGATTGGAAGGCAGAAAGATGCTATGAACAGCTCCTGTCCATGCTGTTACGAAAACGAAAATCAGTATAATATCGAGTTGCCTAGTGCCCGGTCGGAAAATGGCCGAGGCTGAGGCCGGCAGCGGCTTTCAGTCTTCCGCCTTCTACCGCATACATGGTTCTTGCGATGTGTTGATCTACAATATAGTCAACAATAGCCTAGACACCTTTCCGACTTTAATACAATTGAACATTAGGCACTCAGTATAACTACCATTGTTTGGTGATTGTAATGTTCCTGATAATTGTGCTATCCCAGCTAAAGCCTGGGGCGTCGTCTCAGCTGCTTTCCAAGTATATGCCCTCTAGCATGTGTTTAATAGTGATCTGATGTAGATAGCCTCATAGGATAAACGCAGGAAGGAACGATGAAGTTGTACTTCGTAGGTACGGAATCCGTTTATTCACGTTTCGTTCCGTCCATTTTTGGATTTGGAAGGTGTGATGACGCATCCGGCAAGCTTGCAATTGGAGGCCACCGATGCTCTTGCCCCACCCCCACTACAAAGAGAACACCCCACCATGTGCCACAGACTTGGAAGCTCTTCCTTGAACCCTTTTTCCAACAACTCACGAGCTCAGACTCGACCTTGTAGTTCTCGACATCACCAAAACCAAAAACCGCACAATGTCGAGCAGACAATTACGCAAAATTCGCCAGCAGCAGGAGCTCCTCAAGGCGACTACCCCTTCGGAGGAGGAAGCCGAGGGCGAGTCTGAGGAGGAAGAGCCGGCGCCGCGCATGAAGCCCAGAGTCAGCATGTTTGCGGCGCTAGGCGGCGACGACGAAGACAACGATAACGACGAAAGCGACGACGAAACGAAAGAACTCGAAGAGAGGCAGGACGATGAGCAAGAACCAGAGCAAGCCCAAGCCCAACCCACCGCGGCTTCTAAGAGGAGCAAGAAAAAGAAAAGGAAGGGAAAGAAGAAGCAAAGTGGCGAGAAGGAGAAGGTGGCTGCCGTAGCTCGGGATGCCGAAGAAGACGAGATAGATAAGGCGTTAAGGGAGCTCAATATCCGACCTCAAACTTCAGCGACCGGCGAGATTACGGCGGCCAGCGAGACTGCTCCCGCGCAAGACCGGCGACAAGCCAAGGTTCTCGAGATCGATCCTTACCATCTGAAGGCTATCCATGAGATGCAGAATCTTTTCGGTAGAGAGGTCATTGAGGCGGCGAGGATTGAGGAGGAGGCGGAAGCTGTCGCGGCGAGACGGCGGCTGCTTCAGGGGGGACCGCAAACACAGGTGGATCTGGAGACATTCCTGAGGGAAGATCCAGGGAAGAGACTTCCGGAGATTACCTTGCGGCGGAACATGTTCATCCAGGGCAAGGACTTTTGGCCTCGTGCAACGGCGGGAGGATTGTCCATGAAGGAAATCCGAACTGATCCTTCAGGGTGGACGGAGTACGCCTTCGTGCACAGCAAGCAGTACAATACAGTCCAAGTCATTTTCTTTCACTCTGCTAACATTGGCGACCCCATGCGATTGGTACACCTTCTCAAACAGTTCCGTAAGTTCTCTGTTTCTCAAATCGAGCCCTTTTTATGAATCCAGCTTTAACAAATTCTCCCAGCCTACCATATATCTACACTGCTCCAAGTAAGCAGCTTTGCCAAGAACCAAGATCAGAACCAAGCTCTTGCCGCCGATCTCTGCGAACGGGCTCTCTTTACTTTTGGCAGAGCCACACTTTCGAGTTTCAGACAGAATCTAGAGAAGGGTAGGGCGAGACTTGACTTTAGGAGGCCGGAAAATCGACAACTCTGGCTGGGTGGATACCACTACCTGAAGAGTCTCATGCGAAAAGGCACGTACAGAACTGCCTTGGAGTGGGCCAAACTTCTTTTCAGCCTTGATCCCACGGATCCCTACGGCATGAACCACTTGATCCATATTCTAGCCATTAAGTGCCACGAGTCGGAGTGGCTTGAGGCCTTCTTGGACGCATTTGAACCGAGTAATCTTCATGGAGAGATGCGATATTACCGAAACACGCTGGTACTTGGGTTGCAGCAGCGACAAGAGGATGCTGAGGCGAAGAGGAGACTGATTGAGGGAATGGAGGACGTGCCCTGGCTGTTCTGTGCGCTATTCCAAGCACTGAACATCGACGCGCCACCCCAGATCTGGGGAGCGCAGCCGCCTAGCGAGGTGGACGTATTCTACACGAAGCTATACGTCCAAATGGCCAAGGACCTTTGGAACCATCCGCGGGCGACGAGCCTGCTCAAGGATGCCGCCAACTCGGCCAAGAAGCAAGATTCTCTCAAGGCAACAGATGCACTTCTCGAGCTCCGGACGGCGCGGTTCGTATACCTGGAAGGCAACACGGAAATGTTGGCTCTCGTGCCTAGGCACTACCTCGAGCGACAGCCCAACTACGATTTCGACCCGCTGCCCCCTGACGTGTCGGAGAACATTTTCGCGAGCCCGACGAGCGGGGTGGCGCTCCCGTTCACAAGCCCAACGCTTAATCCGGTGGAGAGGCAGACGCATCTCTTGATGGAGCTCATGCGAGGACGGAACGGAGGGGCCGCAGGCGCGGGCATAGGAGGCATGCCGGGGGGCATGGATGAAATGGGGGTCGAGGAGGTTATGGCCCAGGCGTTGGGCCTCGAGAACCTTGATGACCTTGACCTGGATGAGGATGATGAGCTGGAAGATGATGATGCGACGATTGGTGCGGAGGATTTTAATCAGCCGTCGGTTCAGGAGTCTATTTACAATCGGTTGTTGGAACTCTTTGGTGGGCGACGGGACGCGGCGGAGCGGACCGGCGAGGGAGAGGGAGAGGGAGATGGGGACGATAACGCGAGAGGTGCGGGAGCGGCTTCAGGTGGCTTGCCTGGAGCTTGGCCCGTGGATGAGGATGATGAAGTGGGAGGAGGTGCTGGACAGGGTGGTGATGGACGAGCTGATGGACAGGCCGGATGATGACACTATCTGATTTTATTTTTGTTCCTTTTTTTTTCTCTTCTTTTATCCCTCTCTCTCCCTCTCCCTATCTCTCTTCGTCCCCAACATCTCCGGGTTACTAGTCTCATTCTGTGGATAGGGCTGGACGGATGCATACTTCGCGGTGTACATTGCAGATCTTCTATGGTAGACCAAAAAAAGCATGGCGAGGGTCAAATGGAAAGAAAGTTATATCCTGGACTGTGCCTTATCGCTCCACGTGAAATTATCCTTCGTGCCTCATCGATTGTAAAGATGTGAAATGACTTTGAAAGTTACGGAGAAGAAAGCTACTTCGATGATATCGGGGAGAGGCGAGGGCAAGCAAATGCCAAAACACGTAAATTGGGAGACGGCAACGGGCATCAACACTCTTCAATTCTTCTAATTGTCTTCCCCGAAGACCTGGTATCAATATATTAGTAAGTCGGCGGGAAGTGGACACTAACGTTACACTCACCGAGATGATCGTTTTATTTCGCTGTCTCTTGTTATTCCTGCCCTTTCAGGCTGACTCGAGTCAGGCGAACACATCAATCTATGGATCGTTTTATTGGAACTAGCGCTCCTCTCTCGTAGCCGCTCCTGTCTGTTTACTTAACCCCCTGCTTCCAATCATGCCTGCAGTATTTCCATGGGTTTTATTTCTGGGCTGACAGTCCAGACTTGTGGGGAGATGGATATACGCAGTGCCTACGTTTGTTCAAGTCTGCGTTTCTCACTCACTGTGTACGCGTTTTGTTGGAACGGACCAGAGTTTCGGAGTTAGGTTTATCGGGTTTCCGCTTTCCATTTCTTGATATGATTGATGGAGGCGCAATGCCGTGGGTTAGGTGGAACTCAATCGGTCGGGAAAGTTGTGGAGGAGTCGGGGTTGCTTCGGGGGAGACTCTGCTCGGCCGAGGAGGGCTTGGGGATAAGACAAGTGCAAGCACACTAGTACTTCGGAAGAGGGTCGACTTCATAAACCTTTTTTTCCCTCCCTTTCCCTGATGCTTGGCACAGCAGGGAAGTCGCTCGACTCAGGATGTCGCGAATACACTCCATGCGAAGTACACTAACGAGTAGGAAACACGGGCATGGTGACTAGCCACCACCAGGCTATCTAGTTCTTGATTCAGCCCTCTGGTTCATCACTGATACCCGGGACACAGGACAGGGACTAGTAACCTGAAAACTTGAAGTATGGAGTAGTTCGTAGCTTGGTTGTCTACGCACAAGAAATAGGAGTAAGACAGAAGAACGATGCGCTTTATTGAACAAGAGAGCACAGGCAAGTATTCTCCAACATCTCTCTCGTTTTTGTCGTGGATGGAAGACTCTCTCGGTTCGGATGGAGGAGCATTCAACAATAACTTGATCGATGTTGAAACCGGAGTCACATAATTTATTCGCCAACACGGACTTGGGACTCTCAATGTGTTCGGTGTGTTGTTCAATGTTCTGAACTTGCTTACTTCTTCTCCGTGGAGATTTGGGTTTTCTAGTTCAGAAAGTAGATTTCAGCTCAGTTTATACTGACTGATAGCACTGATAGTAACCGTGATTAGAGATTGTGGTGAGTCAACGAATGAGCAATGTGGGCTGTGGGAATCGTTTTTGGACATCAATGATCGTTGATCTTCACATACTTCGTACTCGCTGAGGTCGATGCAAGTTGGTGTTCCTGGTACCGAGCACGTCCAGACTAGGGTACAAAGACGCTGTGAGTCTCGGCTCTGGCACTATTCGTGGCACTAGCAGGGCTGTACACTAAAGCCGTGCTGGGGTCCGGGGTACCCTGAACGTATCAAAACCACTCTGTCTGTCTGCCAGGGAAAGTCGATTGATGAGATCAATTTGATCAAACTTACTTCCCAGCATCTAGGCCTGCGCGTTTCTGACTATTGATGGCTTAGGATTCACCTCCTTGCCACTAGCGCAGCGCATCAATTCTGCTTGGGGGCCGAAGCGAAGGAGAATGGGGAAAGCCACAGACCAAGAACGAGCGTTGATGAAAATCGATGTAGAAATACAAATACACAGACTGTCATTTTAACCTCTGCGTGGAAGTACCGATGATGAAATCCGTCGACTCGGTACAAGATTGAAGTACTTTGTATTTATCCCGCTTTCTTTGTTTCTCTCTTTTCCATGTTCAGTCCAATGTTCAACGTTCTGTTTCGGCTTCCATCGACTTGATCCGGATTAGCTATGAGCTTGGCCGAGACTTGACGTCGAAGATGTACCTGGAACTGTAACCTGTCCTCGTCAAACTCCGTGTTAAGGTGCAGGCAGTTTTTGACTTGTCTCGTCTCGGCGGTGCATGCGTGTCGGGTATGTATGGAGCGGTTGAGGGTAGGTCTAGTCTAATTCCCGGACTTTGAAGGGGGAGACGCACGAACATTGGACATCGATGTTAGCGGACGAAGTAAAATTTAGACTTGTCAGCCCAGCCCAGCCCAGCCCGGCTGCATCCCCGAGCACGCAACACACCAAGCATACCAAGAAGCACCAACGCCACCGAGGATGGAAGGGACAAGCGGACACACCCCATAATCCCGAAAAGAGAATAATTTGATCTCTGCCACTAGATGTAGCGCCAGCAAGTTGATGCATTTCAGATTTTAGTTTAGTTCCTCGCCGACTTCCCCTTTCCCTTCCCTCCCCCACGATTCTTACCGAGCCAAGTACCATTAACCGAGTTCCAAACTTTGTAATTTTTCTTGCTTTTGTCCCCTATCTCCATCTCCATCTCCGTTCGATCTCGATTTTCGTTCTGGACCTTTTAACCTTTTCGAGCCATCACATTCCTCTCCTGCTCCACCTGCCTCCACCTTTTTTTTCTGCGCTGCGCCCCGGAAACCCCAACCTTATACCTGAAGACGGAAGCTTCCCATTCGACTTTATTTTCTGCACGTGGTCCTGGCTGACGCCTTCTTCCTCCACTTACCAAATGCTGGTTTCTTCGCCTGCTCCGACCCTGACAGGAGGTAGCACAGGGACAACCGCACTCTTCCCCGAATGCGGATGACGGGCCAGACTGAACGACAGCTTCGCCGTATATCAAATCCCCCCGCCGTCTGATTCGACCTTCTATTAGAAGAAAAGAAAGAAGAGGGGAGAGTGGAAGGGGATATACGGAAAGAATAACGTTCTGCCAGTGGTGTTGAAGCATAAATCTCCGAGAGCCGCGTCGCCGATCCGGCAGTGCCCAAAGATTCTGCCCTGTCATCATTGGCATCCGCCCCCAAATCGACGGAGCCCCCAAACCCACGGCGAAGGCTGGCCAGGCTATTGTCAGCTGGACAAAGCCCGACTGTGACAGATCTCGACAATCAACGACGACCCTCGATAACCTTCGTTCTTTCCCTTGACTCGACTTCCCAATCCACTACGCGGGTTTCCGACGGTCGCCGATCGGACTGGCGAAGATTATACCGGACCACCACACGACGACACGACGACGAAGATCCGAGCCAAGAGACGAGAGAGTGTAACGACCTGACGACCAGCTTGAGATAATAGTACCGTCATTGGGGAGGGCTGTTTTCAGCGACACTTGGCCGGCTGCATTCGACACGGTGCTAGAGCCACTTTGCTCCGAGGCCTTTTTTTCCCTCACTCCCTTCGATCACTGAATTAATTTTCTACATCATCCAACTGGCGTAACCGGGTCGATCGCCCGCACGCAACGGTCCGCTATGTCCACCTCGGTGATCACTCCGGTGAGCAATGGCTCGTACGACCGCCCGCAATCGCAAGCCTCCTCCCTCCCCGAGCCCTCCTCGCAGCATACCCGACCCTTCTCCCAGACGCCGCAGACGACCTCCCAACAGCAGTCCCAACAATCCCAACACCCTCCGCCGCAACAGACCGTCCTCTCGCAAACCCCTCAGCCGACCCAATCGACACAGTCGACACAGCCGCGGAGCGTGAAACGTCCGAGGCCAGTCAAGTCGTGTACCGAGTGCCGGAAGCGGAAACTCAAGTGCGATCGATCGTGCCCTTGTTCGCAGTGCCAGAGGTCGAGTAGGCAGTGCAAATATGCGACGGATCAGGATGCCGCGAATCACTCGGACGCATCCGACGGCGAGGCTATCGATGGCCAGCGCGCCCAGAAGCGGCCGTGCAATCTAACGCCCACGACGTCGCAACACCCGCAGCAGACTCTAGGGCACCTCGAGCCACCCTTTAGTACGCCCATGCGGAATGGAGATATTGCCGTGCTTGCGGGCATGACGCTGGAGGAGCTCGCCATGAGGGTGGACCGGTTAGAAAAGCATGTTCTCGCGAGGAGTCCTGCGAGAACAGAGCTGAGTAGTATCAAGGCCCAACTGTCGACGGCGGCACCCGATACGATTCGTGGATTGGCGGTTAAGAAGGGGGCCATGAGGACGCGCTATTTCGGACAGGGCAGTACACGCGCAATGATCAATCTTGTGAGTTCTTGCCAGTACTATTA
>SJVG01000030.1:0-45260 GCA_034774675.1 Scedosporium minutisporum
TTTATTAGGTAACAACTTTAAGGATAAGACTTTCTAAAGTGTCCTTTATAGCTTGAGTAGAATCTAAGTTAAACCACCCCCTAATAGAACACCCCCCAAATAGAACACTTTTTCCACCCACATCATCATCGCCATCATCATCATCAAAGACGCGTAAGTTCGCCAATTCCAATCGTATTACTTTTAAATTTTAATAGCATATAGGTCATGGCTAATTATATGGAAGAAGACATAAAAAACGCACTTATTGCCATCGAAACTGGCATGTCATTGAGAAAAGCCTTAAAATACTAGGGAATTCCTCCCACCACACTCTTCAACCGATATCATGGTACAGCCCCCCGGAAAGTTATCGCAGAATCCCAGCAGAGGCTTTCAAAGGCACAGGAATCCCATTTGACGCAGTGGATTCTTGTCCAAGATGCCTTAGGCTGTGCCCCAACCCATGCCCAAGTTCGGGAATTCGCTACGCGGATCCTTCAACATGGAAATGACCCCCAACCACTTGGAAAGAGGTGGATGGAAGCCTTTTTACGCCGAAATCCACAAGTTCGGACTTTAAGAGGCAAGCACCTTTCACAAGAGCGTATCAATGGGGCGACCACTGAATGAATCAAGGGCTTCTTTCAGCATTGTAATGGAGTAGTGCAGCCTACCCGCTCATCACATAGATGAAAAGGAAATAGGGGTGGTTAATGGTCTGTAACAGTTCCTACAAGAAGCCGCTGCAAAGCTCCTACAGGAATGGACAGATGTCGGATCTGTTGATCAATGGAAATAATGGTAAAACACGCAAAGAAGGGACCTCTGAATAGGGAGAGGTGAAGAATCATGTAAGTGTCTAATACGGGACACTTAGACACACAAAATAAGTAGTAAAGTTGTCTAGAGTCACCATACAAGATGGTCCATGAGAATTGGTCAAAAAGAAGCCCATTGATTAAAGGGAACTGACTGATGATGTAATTTTTTTTTTTTTTGAACTTGTTCCCCTCCGATGAGAGGAAAGAAAAGAAATAGTAAATGCCAGGTCCAGTGGCATGGAATAACATTTCTCCGCCTCCCCTTGATTCCTAATACCACTTCCATCCTCTTGGCACCACTGTACTGATGTGCACCTTTTACACTGCAGTCACCTTTTACCCCATCACAGCATCTACACAGACCTGAGATTCTTGCTATCAAACCCCAGCATCGATATAATATGGATGAAACTGGGTTAATGCAAGGTGTTGGGGGTAATCGACTAGTGGTTGGGCATGCGGAAAAGAAGGCTGCATATACACGAACACCTGGTTCGCGTACATGGTCCACAATCATCGAGTGTGTCTCAGCTACTGGAACTACACTTCCACCATTGGTAATTTTCAAGGGTGGAAGTGTACAACAGCAATGGTATCCAGAAGAGCTTGGTTTCCTGCACGAATGGCACTTTGAAGTAACTGAAAAAGGGTGGACTTCTAATGAGGCTGCGTTGGAATGGCTTCATAAAGTGTTTATCCCAAACACTAAACCAACCAACGAAAATGAGAAGCGTTTACTCATTGTAGACGGCCATGGAAGTCATGAAACTGATGATTTCATGTATACTTGCTTCCAGCATAGGATATATATCATGTCCCTACCTTCCCATGCCTCCCATGTTCTATAACCTCTTGATGTTTTAGTCTTCTCTCTACTAAAACGAAGCTATCGAAAATAGGTTCAACAAGTAGCATACCTTTCACCAAATACACCATTTGCAAAGTCCCTGTTCTTATAATGTTATGCAGAGCCATGAAAGGAAGGTTTCCAAGTTAAAAACATCAAGTCAGAGTAGAAAGCAAGTAGCTTATAGCCTGTTTGTATGGCAAAGCAACTGATGAACCTAATAGTAGTAGATTCTATAAGAAACTAGCCTTCTGCACTAGTATAGACTGAAGTCGTGGGAACGAGAGCCCTTACACACCTTTCCTTAACTACACCAAAGTGTTCCAGCTAAGTCCAAGACCTTTTCCAGGTCATTCCACTACATGATAGGAAAGACCCCCTTATGTGGCCGTTTTTTACAAAGTTGGGCAAGGGGCTCGATGATCGGAATACTTCTTTGGCAGCTGCGGAAGTTGAAATCCAAGGTATTAAGCACCAAATCCGCCAGTTACGTCCATATAAGAGGAAAAAAGTTAATCATGAAGACCCAAATGAGCGGTTCATACGAATAGAAGACATTATGGCCACGCGGGAACGTATGTAGGGATTTTTAGCATCTGCTAGTAGTGAAATTGAAGGTATGGTCTTCAAGAACTTTGTTTCCAGTTTCAGCTATAAAACTTTGACTATAATATGGCCTGATTTGGGCTAGTTTTGTGTATTTGATGATGGTGATGGCGATGATGATGTGGGTGGAAAAAGTGTTCCATTTGGGGGGGAGTGTTCCATTGGGGGGTGGTTTGACTTAAAGATTCCCATGATGCACAGCGACAAGAGAGGAAATACAAACTACGATTTGATTGATATCGTTATCGAGGTGAAAACGAGAAGTACTGGCCAAACTCACGTGTAATGAATAATATGATGTTTCCATTTATTATTCAAAAGGAAGTGAATCGGATTTGTTTCCCACTAATATCAGGGCTAATCCACAAAATTCATTTTCATGACACAAACATATCCCCGTCCTCTCTGGGTAAAGGGTCCTAAGCAAGATTCTCAAGAGGTCCATAGCTCTGGTGTACCTCGGGTTTCGGTGGCATGGGCACCGAGTCGATCCCTCTTGGCCCAATGTTAACCCTCTGTAAAATATTCTTCTTGTCCTCACCGCTCTCGACCCGTCTAACCAACTCCTCGGGATCAAAATCAACTCCGATGGGATTCTCGTGGAAATCAGGGCTTGCAAAGTATGCATTCGTCTCTTCAATGGTGGGGAACGCATCCACCTGCATCTCAACCATGTTGCCGTCCGGATCTTGATAGTACATGCTAGTGGTGGTGCCGTGATTGACACTCCAGAAAGGGACGATGCCACGAGCTTTGCGCTGCTTGTAGGACGTGACGAGGTCCTGCAGACTCGAGTACCCGAAGGCGATGTGGTGCAGGCCAGTAGCCAGCTTCGGGTTGTCGGGTGAACGACTCTCCGGAAAGTTGCCGATGGCAATGCGATGGTGCCCATCGTCATAGGTGAGGAAGGACATGCCAGGGTTCTCATAGCTTGCATGAGCGCCGAGAATAGCTTTGTACCAAGCTACCATAGAAGTGAAGTTAGGCGTTTTCAGGACGACATGTGCGAGTCGAGTCGGTCGGAGAACCGTACCTGTAGGAGGAACAGTGGTTTCTTTAGTGGCCATTTCGAACAGTACTCCCATTAATGTTGTAGGTGATGATTTGAATGGCGTCTTGGTGGTTTGGCAGTTGATTGACCAGCCAAGAGAAATAAAGATGGGACATTGCCTCGTTTAAATATGAGAATATGATCAGAGCTCGGGGGCTTGGTTCAGACACGAAGTCTCTGGCGCATTGAGAAGAATAAAAAGAGAATTGTTTCGAGGAGAGGTGTTCAATGTTGCCTAGCATATTCTGGAATGGCAACTATCCAGAGCCCTAACTGGAAGAGTGAGGGACGACTGGGTGGTTCGGATCTGGGCGGCACGCTCAGTTCGGTGGAACCCTAATAATTACGCCCCGTCCGGCCCTGGTAGAAAGTCGCCGTTATTCCGCCGACTCCGACTAATACATACCAATTATAGCGGAGGTAGGGTGTGGGGCGCGAGTAGACCTGAGAGAACCACTCAAGGGCAAATATACTTCGTCCCATTTGACCAAGAGAACACCACAATTCCTCCGAAGCCCGGCACTTCAGGACTGACTGAGCATTAGAAATATCAAATCCATTTGTGTGTCACCAGTTCCTTGGCCACAAGTACTACTCAGAGCACTTGAGACGTATTTTGTGGTACGTACGTAATCCCCTCTCCTCCAGAGAAAGTTGAAGGCAAGTGGCATTCGAGCAACCAAGAGAGCCACACGAAGTATCTCGAAGTTAATCAACGTGGAGAATAAAAACAGTGATGGAATTCGCAGTGCGCGAGATAATCAAAGCATAAACACACAATTACCAATGCCGAGACAGCATCGTCCTATCTCCGGCTGCGATTCCCCCTGCATATTGTGTACCCAAGTAATGCCCCTTGACAAGCCAGACCAGAATGCTCCATACTTTCCAGTTGCCGAGTTGCCCAGTCCCACGGTCACCCATCGCCACGGCAAACTGTACTCTACCCTCGGTATTAAATTTTGTCAGAGGGGTGCCGCTCAGGAATGCTTCGATATTCTTCACGACGTGCACAGCCTGCTTGTCGGCGTTCGCTGCCGCAAGTGGCTGTAGATTCCCAGCATCGCCAACAACAAAGATGTTGTCGTATCCGCGGGCGCGCAGGAATGGAGTCTGCTGGACGAAACCTTTGCTGTCGAGCATTCCAGGAGGAAGAAAAGCAGTATTGGGTTGCTGCCCAAATGTCGGAAGGTAGGCGTCTGCGTCGATTGTCTCCTCAGTCCCATCTTTGCTTTGTATCTTGACCTGGATCTTCTCTCCTTCCAGCCCTGTGTCCGTAGCCACGCTGGCCTTGGCATTGACTATAAGTCGCACTTTCATGTACTCCAATTCCGTTTTGACCGTCTCCCTTAGGCTGCGCATTGCATACTCGTCAAGTGGCAGCTCATCTCCCGACACCAGAATAATATTTTTTTCACCGCTCCTCCCAAAAGTGGCCCCTAGCTCGCCGGCAACCTCGCTACCTGTCGCGCCAGCTCCGGCCACAACAATGGTCCGTGCCGCCGCAATGCGTCGCCGGAACGTTGCCAAGGCGGCCTTGGTTTCCTCGGTGCTCCCCAGATTCTTCCAGGGCATACCCTCACGAGCGCTCGAGCCGGTTGCCACCACGACGGCATGGTAGGTAAGGGTTCGCCTCTGGCTGTCCCCGCCGTTCAGAAGTACAGTGACCTCTGCCCTGGATGGATCAAGCTTCTCTGCGATGCCGAGGATATGCTCAAAGTTCTCAGGTGGGTATTTTGCAAAGGCGGGCGCCAGGGGGTAGAAGAGCTGTTTGTCATCGAATTTGTCGGGTAGAATGCCACGCGTCGACGCGAGGTTCCAGTAAAGGTGGGAATTAGGAGAGACAAGTACGACGCGCAAGTCGGGCATGGATTTAATAGTATGCTTGAGGAGGTAATGTGCAATTGGGATGCCAGCGACAGACGCACCGAGGATAACGATAGTCCTAGACATTGCAAGAGATCGGGATTCAAAGTAAATGTTGAGTGGTGCTAAAGCAACTTGAAGGTCGGTTACATTCAGATGTCTCTGGGCAAAGTAGATGGTCTTTGAAGCGGGCGGGCTACATCAATGCAATAATAATAAAAAGTGGACGATAAACAGTTCGATGTGAGTGACATTTAAGTCGAAGGCAGAAAGGGTATTGCAGAAACCCATTATAAATTCCTGGTAAGCAAAAGCAGTAAATATTACCAACAAAGTCTCCGATGATCGTCCGTCTCCGAAATAATGTCCGGATTCCCGCAGATGGGTGACAGATGAGGCAAGAGGCAGAGAGCTAGTTAGGAGAGTCCTCCTACAGTCCGCACCAGTCCTCGGGAGTCCGCGTAAAGAGATCTCACAGGTCTTCCTACTGGAGCGCATTGCACGTAAATGTTGTTGCTGGAAACAAGGAAAAGCAGGCCGAATGACAATCGGTTATGTATGTCATAAAGCGAGAGGGGGGATCGCCAGCCAATTAATCGTCTCCAGGGTGCTACATATTGTACTGTGGGATGAAAACGCCTGTCTTCTTGAGCTGGGCGGGCTCCCGCGGACTCCCGCGGACTCCTTGGCTCCTATTCGAGAACCGATCACCATCGAGGTACCAGAGCCAATCGAACTAACAGCCCCGAAATTCCAAGCACAGAAGGCGACCCAAAGATCACGGGAGTCTATTGATACTGGGTGTTGGAGGCGGAGTATATCTACAAGCCTTTGCATCCCCATCTTCGATCCGACATGTTCCCCCAATCTTCACTCATCCTCTAAGAACTCTGGTGCAGATCTCATTTGCTAGCAACGGGTGTCGTGCTAGTTAGCCCTCGTGGCCCATTTGAAACAGCCCATCGGTGCTGAGTTTATCTCTTCATTTCAGGCCGCCCTCGGGTTGCCTTGAAATCCAAGGCGACCCTCGCGGCCCGTCCAGATTTCCCAAGCCTCGCAGAACACTGCACCTTTCCCCCTTTTCAACCTCAACCTCCCTGAAGAATCCTTTTCATTTCTACCATTGGCGGCGCCGTCGAGCCGCAACAATATCTCGCGCGACGCGAGACTTTCCCCATCCTCCGGACGGACCGGTTTCCCTATCCCTAATTACTCCCCTGCTCAATTTCCCACTCTCTTGGATTCGTTCTTTTTCCACGCCCCCTCCGCTCCATACGATCACTCTTTGCCAAATCTACACGGCAGCAGTGTGGATCCATTCCTGACTCTGGTACAAAACGACAACCAGTCTTTTGCCGCACCTCTCGAGAGCTTCTCTCTCCTCGAAGACCCTCCCAACCGGAGCGTTGGAAACGTTTCTCTAGACATTGCAGGGAACGACAAGGAGACCATTGGCCTTCAAAACCCAGCCCCCGCAGCCCCACGCCGGAGACCAACTCATAAATGCTCCTTCCCGGGATGTCGCTACTTAGCCAAGTATCCGAAGGATGTCCGGAAACATGAGGCTGCTAAACACCGACCACGTGTCCTGCTTGAATGCCCAACCCCGGGTTGCACTGTAACCTTCGGAAGGGCCGATAACCTGAAGCGACACTTAAAGGCAGCGTGCCGGCGAGGCAACAAATAAAAGACTTTTTACACTTTAATACCATGGCCCATCCCCTTTTCTCAACTTCCCTTCGGGCTCTGAGCTATTCAGTTGGGCCAAAGTCCCCTCCTGCAATATCTCAATCGCAACTGATGGCAAGGACCGGCGAAAAGGTCGTATCGTGTCCCATTAAAGGAAACGCTCGGCCAACGGTTGCATAGCATCTAAGGGAAGAGGTACATGCCATCCGCCTCCCAGAGCGCAAAAGCGCTTCTCTTTTATGCTATGAATTTCACGGCAACCCTGCCATGTCTTGTCAGTTCCGTGGTCTCGAGCTTCAAGGCTTCTAGACCCAATGCGCTATACCTTGGACTATAGAGGTGGAAGGATAGTTCTGGCCCTAGGTGGCAGCGGCGCCCGTGTCCAAATTGGTTTGTTATCAAGAGTGTTTTTTTTTCTTTTTTTTTCTTTTTTCTCCTTTTTTTTTCCATGACTTTCCGCCTGTGACGCTGCGTGTCTTCCATCCCACGGGTTTCCTTCCGCTCAGGCAAGTGGATGGGCGGAGATATTCTAATAAGGAGCTTTGGAGGCAATGGAAACATGGCTAATCATGAGACAGTGAGTGGAACACGAGGAGGGAAGGAGCTATTAAATCGTTCAACGTTGTTTGTATTGACTGATATGAACTCGTTTGGCTAGCTAAAACAACTGGCGGGAAAAGGATGCCCTCACATATTGAAATTGATTCCGCTATTCCGTACAGAAAATTCTCGCATTAAGCGCGTGCCTATCACTTTAATACTCGTAGCTCATAAACGTATCCCAATCCTGAGTAAGGTCCAAGAGGAAATTAGACCATGGGACCGAGTCAACCATGCTATTGTCTTCAGTCTCATTGAAGTTTACACCGGCTGACAGAATATTGGGCACATCGAAGCCGGTGTATTCAAAGGGGGCGGCGTTAGACCTTAGGGCGGTAGTTGTTTCCGCTGTAGGTTCTATCGATGTCTGAGCGGGAGTGGGTTGCAACGTTGGCCCAAGAGATTTGCTTTGAGAACAGCTCTCCTTCACAGTGAGACCATCAGCCCTCCTAGTGATCCGCCCGAAATATGGAATAAAGATATCCTTCAACTGACACCCGTCAGACTGAGGGCATCTGGCATGCAAGAGCGCCTCGAGCGTTTGGCAGCACTGAGCCGCCATGTTACACCCACTAGATTGAACCTCCCGCTCAAAATTTGCGTTTGTAGCGGAGATCAGATTCCAATCGCTGTCATACCTTAACGGGTCAGCGAGAGCGCCATTCCCAAAGAGACAAAGAGCCAGGATCACCGCTGCCGTTAGCCCCACAAAGTCGCTTGTCTTGCACTCGAACAGGGGAGCCCCGGGAGCAATTTCGGTCCGTAGGAGGAGGAACCGCTCAAGCATCGCACGGGCTGAAGTCATGGCGATGCCCTGGGACACAGCGCTCTTGTCTGTAGATGCCCCAGATGACGCAATGAAGGGGAGGTGGAGATAGCTTCTGACGTGAAAGTAGTAGAATTGTTGGAGAATCCGTTCTCTTAGGCTATCGACTTCGCTCTGCGAGTGAGGTAGCGCGGTGGGTATGGTCCACCACTCCTCGGTGAGAGAAGATGCAATCTTCTCCAGCTCCTCGTCAATTACGAGGCTCTGGGCGAAAGATTTCTCTCTGGGAACGATATTACGCTGTATGGTCTTTCCAGCGAGCATCGCACAGCGCAGCGTGAAATAATGCTCTGTCGGCATTGAATTTTCCGCCGAGCTGTCGAACAGTGCTTCGTAGTAAGTGTCACTGAAGCCATGCGGAAGCCCAAGGAGTAGACTGGTAAAGCGGTCGCCATGGTATATGCTCCACCATACCCTCTGGGTGGTCTCATCCTTATTTTCGTAATAGTACCCCTGGGTGATGATGATTTTGCAACTCGTCAGTACCAAAGTGGGAAGGAGAAAGACGACAGAGATATTTACCAAAAACTGGGCCACCGTCAACCCACGCCGCCAAGTAAGCCAGGCGCGGCGCGGCTGACCAATGTCGGTATAAGACTTTGCCAGCAGGACCAAGCACTCCATGCCTTCCACCGTAGCTAAGTAGGCGAAGTTGGAAATCACTGACCTTTCTACTAAGGCATAGAGATCCCCGCCATTGTTAAGACAACGCGCGTAGGCTACGACGAGGAGGCCTATCTCGGCGGGCTTCGGACTCGTGTAGTTCTTGGTCGCAAATGAGATTAGGTCTTCCACCGGGGAGTGACTGATAGCACGTGTCTTTTGACGGAAACTATTCCACCAGAATCCCTTGATTCTGAACGTAGTCAATAGCGCATCGAAGTCTGGGAGAGTCCGACGGAGCCTTTCACAGACTGCCCTGGGACTGGCATCCTCGTTATTGATGAGAGAGGAAGTGGCCGCTTCATGTTGTGTCGTTGTCGTGGACGTGGGAGGAGTCTGGACCCGCGAAGCGGAGTGCCCATCACCGCGACTTGGTGCTGGTAACAGTGACTAATCTCAAATGTTAAGAGAGGACATGTCAGAAAGGCAGCCAAGGTCAAACTGCACCGGAGATGCGTTTAGTGCGGATACCAGCGGTATCTTGAATTCTGTCCCTCCTACAGTTTCAACGTCTGTAGATTGTTCACTAATCCGCATCAGCCGCGTCGACTTCAATTCATATTCACTAACTAGTTCCTAGTTATCCTACATGTTGACTTACATCAAATGTGGCTCCCAAGCCGAGAAGTGGATTTCCTCCGTGTCGGGCGCGGGGTTTGTAGAGGCGCTGGCCCGCGGACCAACGCCAGGCAGGTCTCGTTGGTCAATGCATGGTGAACCACGACTCAAACAGGGCGTACAGATAGAGTCCGATTCAGAAAATATGCACCGTATCTTTCGCCGCCGACCTGTCCGGTTTGAAGATACGTCAATATGGTTTAGGCCTGAATGCGGAACGGAGCCTTCCAGACCACCAGATGAGGACAGCTGTGCTCAAGTGGAGAAGCTCACATTCGGCACAACTCCGAGTTCCTTTCCTCATCTTCCTGCGTGCGTGCAACATCTTTGATTGTGCTGTCGTTTTCGGAATGGCGCATTACCGGGAGACGGACGAGGAGGTAAATTGTCTCGGTCGAGATGGACTGGGTGAGAGGTGGTGAGACGGAGGATGAACAGGCATTCGTGCGGCACCTGGAGAGGTTCGTCCGCATCACGTGATGTAAGTGCCTGGTGTTGGTCCGCCACTCGGCCGAACACTCGAGCAATCCACGAGAGCAGAACAATAACGTTCAACCTCGAGATCGGGATTGGAGACAACTGAGACGATGTTGATTTTGGTAAGATAGAGAGAAGTATAAAACCAAAACGTTTTGCCATGGATATCAACTTTCATTCACCACATCTACCGATCATTCATCAACCACAAGCAAGATCCTCAATACCGCCCTGACACGCAATTTCATTTTAACAACCATGGCCCCTCTTATCTGGCTCGTTACCGGTAGCACCTCGGGTATTGGTGCGGCTCTTGTTGACCACATCGTCTCCCGTGGAGACAAGGTCATCGCCTCCGGCCGCCGAGTAGAAGAGCGCATTGGCAATCTCAAATCCGAGAACGTGGCCCTCTTGGAGCTGGACATTACCGCCGACAGTTCAACGATAAAGGCCCAGATCGGGAGGGCCTGGGAAATCTTTGGGCACATCGATGTCGTGGTGAACAATGCTGGGATGTCCTCCATGAAGAGTGCCGAAGAGGCCGAGTAAGGATTGCCATCTTACACTGCCCACTGTCTATTCTTCACCAACACTAACTAAAAACTACTAGTGATGAATACGTCAACAACATGTTCCAAGTCAACCTCTATGGACACATGCGCGTGACCCGCGCCGTTCTCCCCCTCCTCCGATCCCAAGGCCACGGATGCATCGCGTTCACGTCCTCAAGCACGGCGTGGACTTCTCAGCCATTCCTCTCCCACTACGCAGCGTCAAAGGCGGCCTTGAGTGCCTATGTCGAAAGCTTGCACAAGGAAATCCGGCCGTTGAATCTCCGCTGTGTCGCGTTCGAATGCGGAGGGTTCCCGACTCATCTCGGCCAACCACGCAGTGAGGGAGAGGCAGGATTCGGGAACAACGGGCCATCCATCCAGGCATATGAGCCTCTGTTCAACAACTTGGTCGGACATTATGTTGCGAACCCCATGGCCCACATGCCTGGCGATTTGGCAAAGGCATCGGCGAGAATGGTGGACATTATCAAAAGAGAAGGTGCAGCGGCCGGCCGATCGTGGGCGGTCCGGGTTGCACTGGGGTCCGATGGAATGGGCTCTGCACGTCAGAAATGCGAGGAAATGTTGAAGCTCCTCGGTCAATGGGAAGATATCTCGGTGAGCACTGATAGAGACGGCCAAGAGGCGGTGGCGACCAAGGAAATGTTTGAATTTACGACGATTATCGAGAAGTAGGGGAGGGAGGGAACTCGATATTTCTTTCCGCCACATTTTTTTTTCTTCTCGGCCGGCTCTCCTCTTTATATTTGCTATCGCCTTAGTTATTTATTTGTATTTGCTTTTATAAGGTTGTATCCTGTTTTGTTCATGTAATGGCTTGTGATTTTGTGAAAATGAACTCTTGGTTAACTTGAAAATCCTGCATCCAAAATGCAGTTTCGAAAGGGAGGCATCAGGTTGAGGCTGTGGAGTTTGAGTTTCTAGTCCGATGCCGTTGCCCACGACGTTGAATTCTCCTTTCAGGTTTGAGATGCACTGATGATTGCAGTTGCGATTTCATCAACTTGAATTACCACTTCTTTCATCTTAAGCGTTTGATTGATTCGCCTTTGTGGAGAAGGGCGCTCCTTCTGTTGCTTTTAACACCACTATATCTAGGACGTCCAACGGAGAAGGAGGAACATCCTTCCAAGGGTGAATCATGAGGGAGCATGTCTGGAATTCATCCGGAACTGGAGAGAATCATCCCTCGTCCCCAATTGGAGCCGAGCCGCAACCTGCATGAGGTCTCGGCTCCGAATTTTGGATGAGAGTGATGCAAAAAAGCACTTTGGCATGCTTGGGCACAGCCGGGATCTACTCTTCTCTATTTGTAATCCCTCTTCTGCTTTAATTCCGTGAGACGCCTCGTGATAAAGCCAACGACCTGCACTTCTTGAACAATACGGGAAATGTTTACCGATCCAAGTTACGAAAGTTCCCTGCGATACACCCCAGAAATGTCAAATTTGAGCGACAGATCCAATGATTCGATGTGGCCGTGGCGCCCCAAACAACCGCTCGCACAGCAGTCCGTTTAGAGTTTAGGCTGCAGCATGCAGATCCAGGGGCTTCACGGTAATACAAGGAGACAAGCCTGCAGGACAGTTAGGCTTAAATTTAGTGGCTGCGTGGGGCGAGACTATTGACACTATGTATTGATCCTTCAACATTTCCCGCCATTTCCTTCTTCGAGACAGGGCTTTCCAAGTTACCTTGAAGCTGGGATTTCTGGAAAACCGTGCACCCGAAATCAACCTTAGCGGCCATGCGACTCGAGAATCGTGCAGCTTGGTGGGAACTTGAAAGAGAAGTCTCAGAACTCCGCCAGGGGCTGAGATATTTTAAGTAACAAACACGGACGGACCCGAAGAAATGAACCGAAGAAAGTGTGGGTGGTTAGGCCTTGACCGCTTCAGCAATTACAACATTGAAGTCCTGTCACCTCAGCCGCACGATTAGATCCCGCTGTCGCTGTCCCTCTCCAGCCCAGTGCCTATCGATGCTCCGCCACCAAGATAACACGAGACCATTGTCCTAGTAAATGCACCCGCCGTTGCCAAGTCCTGGATCAATATTTCTCGCCTCGTTGTAAGATGAGCAGGCTACAAATATCGGCCTGCTCCATTCCGCAAGTTCACGATGGCTTCCCTCTCCGACGTCAATTCTTTTTCTCGTCTTTCGCTTTCGCTGTCTAATCATTTAATTCCTCGTGAAATCAAACCAAATTTCTCTTCTCCTCTTTCCTCCGATAATACGCCCAAAGTCCTCATTTCAGATCAAGCCCTACACAATGGAGTGGCTCCAACCCGCCCCACAGCCCATCGGCCTCTTCGACACCTTCACGGCCCGCCAAACAGAAGTCCTCGTAATCGATGAGAAGCTCCTCTCCCTCTCCGGCGACAGCTTCGACATCCGTCTCGCCAATGGCATGCCCTTACTGAAAGTCAAGGGGAGCGTCCTGTCTCTCAGCGGCCGCAAGGACGTGACTGACATGTTGGGCAATCACATGTTCACCATCTCGAAGAAGATCCTTAGTCTCCATGCCACTTTTGCTGTCACCAATGGCGCCGGCCAGCTGATTATGGAGGTGAAGAATAGCTTAGTTCAACGTAAGACTATCCTCTTCGGAATACGTTTCTAGGTGATGTTTACTCAGTGCTAATTCACTAACCTTTTTGCGTCAACACAGTCATCGGTTCCAAAGCGACAATCACATTCACTTCACGAACAGGAAAGTACGAGACCCTCGTCATGAAGGGAAACTGGCGGTCCTCCAAGGCCGACATTGTGGACGAGGCCACGGGCTTCGTGGTCGCCCGGATCAAGCGCGACCGAACTGCCAAGCACTACCTTATGGGAGCCCAGACTTACACGGTCACCGTTGCCCCTGGGGTTGACATGGCGCTCGTGGCAGCCATGTGTATTTGCTTGGATGAGAAAAACGAATAGAATCATGCAGGCAATCAAAAGGAGTCGGTGTCTTTTTTTTTTTTAATTTGGGCTATGGATGTTATTGCTTGAGGAGCGGCGGAGTAGTGTTTCTAATCGGCGATACCGGAGTCTTGCACATGTGTATATACCAGTTTCACCACGAGTTTATATACGACACGAAATTAATCAATGAGGAGTTCGAATTCGCAATTCACAGAGGAAGAAGTCCCGTCTGGTCCTAAAAGTGTTACACGCTTGGGTGGTGTTCCATGGGGCAGAGTTCAGACTTCAGAGTCTCCACCACTAGGCTGCCGGTATTGATGCAGGCGTGATCACGTTGAACCAGGGTAACCGCCCCCCTGGAAAGGGTCATCCTCATCAGGTCCCCGCGAACCATGCTCGGACGAGGCTTGAACCACGCTAAGATCAGTGCTATTTTAGTTTAATCAAGTTCCGCCAGTTAGTAGGAAATCTTTTACGAAGGACAAGGACTTTGTCGCTGGGTGTGGCTCGTGTTCAGCCGCACGCAGGCCTCAGAAAACCGACTCAAGGACCAAGAGATCCGGCCCGAATCGTGACACGACCCGCATGCTCCGCCACTGTTTTTCTGAGAACGGCGGGGGAGAACCACAGGAATCTAGATCGTGACCTCGTCTTCGACGGTCGCATCAAAACACCTAATCACTTTGTTCACTGCGCCAGATGTTCTCGAAACTGATAATTGCAAACAATGCTCATTCAATTTCTTCTGTTAATGTTCGTACCATCCTGGAATGCTGCCTTACTAAAATCTAATAATCCCGCATGATTCCAAATTTCCAATCCCAAAAAGAGAAACCGTATATCCGTTCAGCACTTGAACACAGCGGGACCAGGGTTCTGGTACGACGTCGGCACGGGGTAGTTAATGTTGATCTGGATGCCCGGGTCCGAAGCCTTATATGCACCGGGGAAGGCGACCTTGTTGGGCGGGTCGGTGCTACCTCCGCCAGTGACAGTGAGTTGCGCGCACGAGATGTAGAACTGGGCGCCGCCTGGTGACTGGGCAGCGTGGAGGCCAATGTGCTCGGCACGCAAGAGATAGTCTCCCGGAGCGATGCAAGCGGGGATAGTGACGGGGAAGTTAGACTTGCCTACATTGGGGAGATTAGTAAACGAGATTAGACCAAATGATCTCGGTGAGCCTGTTAAAAATGCATGTCATACCGTTGCTCGGCCACGTCAACTGTCCACCAAAGTTGGGTTGCTCGTGGTAGATCTTGAACCACACATCGCCAGCACCGTCAAAGGTATCGATAGTCTGCCCCTCGGGTACCTTGGCGAGGTAGAAAGCCATGGGGCCGGGGTGGTAGACGTTGGGGAGGGCGTTGTAGGTGACTTGGGAGCCGGCGGCGACAGTGAAGGTCGCCTTTGAAGGCTCTTCACGGGACTGGAAGCAGCGCATCTGCTCGGAGGTGACACTGCCTACGAAACCATTGCTTTGCCAGTTGTCTGCTTTGCGGACGTATTGCCAGTCGCCCGTGGACTGGATCGAGGGAAAGGTGTCTGGTTGGTTTCGTTTCAGTTAGTAACTGGCGCTTTGAGCAGAGCAGAAATCATCGATCGCCCCGCGTGAGATCGATTGATTCGCAAGAATCTACATCTAGCTTATGATGATGGGGCAAATTGCTCGACGTACAGTGGGCGCTGACACCGAGAGCCAGCGTGACGGTGGCGAGAATCTTGGTGAGCATCGTGACTGAGTTCTCCGATCGTACAGATGCTTGTTTCGATGAACGACTCTCTGCCCTCCCTGTCGATGGATGCGTCAAACTTCAAAGGCGAATGTTGAAAAAGCTCAAGATGGCCAGACTAGTAGAATTAATTCTTTTCTATCCCTCTTCCACGGAAATCCCCCATATTTATATTAAGCCACTATCCTGCCCCAAACAGGTTCTCTTTACTCGTCATCATCTCGGAATCACGGCTTGCGACACTCTGTTCCCAATTAACAGCCCGCCATAAATGAGACCCGCCCACAGTAATGAAGGCGTTGAACCAAGCTGGGCTAAGGACCTGCCACCTCTCGAAATGTGCTCACAGTGACCTACCGGGCTCCGGCTAAAAGGGCGCGGGGAGCCAGTTGGAGGTCGGCATGGATATAGGTCCTATATACATTGATTGCGGGACCCACGACATCCCGCTCACGTGTGGCCGGCTTTGCTAGAGGCCGGGTTTTTTGCTGGTAATTGTGGCTTTTGATGCCGGGGGCGTGCATGAGATGATATTATAGATAGTAGCATTTTGCTCGAGGTGGGAAGGGATGCTTGAGTTTTTGATCGATTATTCTAATATCAAGATCAATGGAGCTTGGCGTAGGCTTTGTATTGGATTAAGAAGGGGCTTGCTTTCTATGGACTTCACTGACTTGGACGTCGAAATTTGGGTGTTGAGAGAAACGAGAGCGAGTCAATTTCTGCGCATTAATGAATGGGGTTTGGATAACAAGTTGAATGGGTTTGGAATTGGACCCCAGGTCGCGAAGGGCCACCTATCAGCAAATTAATTTTGAAAACATCAATTCTGAATCCTTCTAGCCCGAGGTTGGAACCTCGACGGCCTTGCGGGCCTGTTCGTTGGGTGTGGAGAACGATAGATTGAATCTTGCGAAAATGAAACCTCCATGACATGTAGATCTCGAAGGCAACCTCTAAATGCACCATCTCCAACGCCTCTATGCCTGTGCCATCATGTATTACTCCTCCCCAACACTCTTCTCCACCTACTAACCGTCCGTCTCTTCTTCTTCTTCTTCCTCCACTTAAACTTAGCTAAGAAGGACCTAAACCTCCTCTTCTTCTCCGGCGGCTTATGGAACAATGGCAGCAAGGGCGTCGTTTCATCCGGCTTAGAATCCTTCTTCGCCTTCTTCTTTTGCTTCTTCAGGAATTTCTTCTTCTTCTTTGCTGATAATCTCCTTCGCGGACCCATACACATGGCAAAAATAGAAAGAAACAAGAGGTAAGTCTGGACCAAGCTCCATAGGATACTGTTAAAGACCGCCCACCCGCCTGAGTTGTACCAAGCAATGAGCCTACAATGCGGGTCTTCGGAGGCGTCTTCAGACGGATGTAAACGTTTTTTCCAAGATGATGCGAGAGCGGCGAATACGGCGACTTGAATTCCTAGGCTTTCAATGCTCAGCGCACCGCGGGAACGGAGCCAAAGCGTCATGTGCGACTGGGCAAAGAACGAGAGTAGAATTGCCGCGGTGGCACACGGGTTGAGGACCATGAAGTGCCAGTCGAGGAACGCCGCGGTTAATTGTGCTTGCTTGATGGGATCGCGGTAAAAATCTCGGCAGAAGATTTGAAAGATGAATGCGCCCAGGGATACCGAAAACCAGGTAAGATAGACGAGAATGGCGGATGCTTTGGCCATGGCAGAGGATCCGGGGTAGCGGACAGAAAGGAAAAGTCTGCATCGTTCATATTAGCTAACAACTTCACATCCACGACATATCTACACCCATTAAGAAGGAAACCTAGGAAACTCACAGTCCAGATGTGCCAAACCATATAGTCCCCATCTGAGCTAAATCTAGCCACCCCTGAACCGAAGACAAACTATTTGCGCCGTCTCCTGGGAAATCATAGTCATCCGGTATTTTCATCGCGGAGAGCACCAAGAGCAACGCGAACTGCTCTGTAGAGGCGATGGTCGTAAAGACTAGATGCCATATCGAGATCCCCGTTGCATCATCTCGTCTGCGTATCCTTCGATATTGCGGTACGTAAGATGCTATCGTGGCGACTAGTAGTAGTCTACTCGAAGTCAGTGTTCGTCTTGCAGCAACGGCGACAAGAGCCGGGCTACTCAGTAATCACTAACGTGCTCATCTGAGCGACATGGCGCTCAGGATTGATGGACTCATCCATAATAGCAAATCCATGAATTCAAAAGGAATGCCTCGCGACAAAATTCGGTTTAATTTCTCAATTTATTACGCACTACATTCTCACCGCAGGTTTTCCACTCTAATATATCCATTCTTGAAGCTGCGCACGTGTGGTGCTCGCCTTAAAACACGGGGTCAGGCGGGCTCATCTTCCCTCGCGTTCTCGTGATGTCCCACAAGACGTTGACTGACTGAGCCTTGGAGGCCATAGAAACCAGAACGTCGACCTCCACATGTGATGGCAATAAAGGAATGATGCGGTCGCAAGGAAGAGCCATTAGATTTCTTTGTCGTCATTTGCATCGTTATAATAGTTTCACCTGCCATTCTCGATCCCTCACAGTCGAGCGAACAAGACAAAATCATGCCGAGGTGATCCTTTGCGTTGTTGAAAGGCAAGTCTAAAAACACAATCCCCGTGATGAAAACTGTCAGTGAGAATCACGTGATCATTTCTCTTAGGAACTGGCTTGCTTTAGCAACGCAGCAAGGACTTGACTTTAGCCCCTCCCCCACTTTTCACGCGGCGAATTTTCAGTGTTGGAGCAGGGCAAAAAAACTTCTGCCGCCGCACTCCCGCCCTTCACCGCCTAAATTTTTGCCTCGACGCCTCCACGATCCAAACTCCATCTCCCAAGTTCGGCGACACGACAACTCTTTCCCGAGCCGAAACCTTCAAAACAGCCATGGCGAAAGCACAGCGCTCGAAGCGCAACTCGTCGGCCGCTTCGCCCTACCAGAAACCCGCGGCGACCCGGGCGCCCATCTTCAAATTCAACACGAACATTGGCCAGCACATTCTCAAGAACGCCGCCATCGCGGATGCCATCGTCGCCAAGGCCAATATACAACCCGTCGAGACGGTCCTCGAAATCGGTCCCGGTACCGGCGTTCTGACGACGAGGATATTAGACCATGCCAAGAACGTGATTGCTGTCGAACTTGACCCCAGGATGGCTGCCGAGCTGTCTTGTGTGGTGCAGGGGACGCCGAAGCAACAAAAGTTGCAGATCGTGCTTGGGGACTTCATTAAGCTCGAGTCGTCCGAGTTGAAGCCGTTCGACGTCTGTATCAGTAATACGCCCTACCAGGTACGGACGCCTCCCTCTTAATGCCCCTCTACATCGGGTATTACTAGGAACCCTAGTATTCTTACTAACTTCGGCTTTCCTCCAGATTTCCTCGCCGCTCGTGTTCAAACTCCTCTCCATGCCTAAGCCCCCTCGAGTCAGCATTCTTATGGTTCAGCGAGAATTTGCCCTTCGATTGATTGCTCGCCCCGGCGACTCCCTCTACTCCCGACTCTCTGTCAACGCTCAATTCTTCTCCAAGGTTTCGCACGTCATGAAAGTCAGCAAGAAAAATTTCACTCCTCCCCCTCAAGTCGAGTCTAGCGTCGTCAGGATAGAGCCGAGGACGGACCGCCCTAATATCAGCTGGGACGAGTGGGATGGCATGCTGCGTGTCTGCTTCATGAGGAAGAACAAGACATTGAGGGCGACGTGGACTGGTAACAAGGTGAAGGCCATGGTTGAGCAAAACTGGATTACGTGGGCGTGCATCAATACGAATCAAATTCCCGAGCGGGATTGGAAGATTTTGAGAGGAGAGGAGACCGCGGACGATCAGGCAATGGACGACGCGGCGGATGAGGATGATGAGATGGGGGTGGCTAGCGGTGATGAGGACATGATGGATGAGGATGGCCCTAGCAAAAAGCTCGCCAAGGTTAACACCAGCAAAGGCGGGAACATTACCTTGGGCCTTACCCAAATTCCCCGGGCACTGGTGTCCCAACTGATTTCCACCAAGATCCGTCGTGTGCTCGAGTCGACGAAGTTGGGCGGTCAGCGTGCTGCCAAGTGCGATGAAACTGACTTCTTGCATCTCCTGAGCGCATTCAACGATGAAGGGTTGCACTTTGCTTAGTGTCGGGGACGGGGTGATCGTTTGGGCAAGTCTTGGCGCGAAGGAATTTTGGGTTCGGTCTTGGAGTTTTGGCGTTTGAATGGCGAGAAGAAAAGAGTGTGTGCGTAATGATGAGTTAATGAAGAATATAACCATTGTATCTAGAATTCTTGAAGATGCCCTCCATCTCTATTGAGTCTCGGACTCGAGGCAACCTTGTTCAAGGATATTCAGACCGTAACATTTCGTCCTCGGTTTTCATATGGACCAACATGAGTCATGGAAGGCAGACACCAAGTGGATATGCATCACGATGCGCGTTTGGCGGTTCACAACATCAAAGGACAGACCAAGTCACATGATACATGCATTGACCAACAGAGGACAGACTCATCATCGCACTCTCCAGCTGCTGGATGAGCAGGATAACCCGTCACAATACAATTGTATCAACTTGAAATGGCAGCTCCAGGGGTTAAGATGCTTGTGTAGGTAGCCATTAAATGTTTAGTGCTATGTAAATCACTCTGAAGTGAGTACGCCACAGTTATCGCATTCATTCATCGCCAGATCTTTGACATTTCATTCCAGATGTCGTCCGATATCTCCATAACTTCTATGTCATAGATCAGCCATATCCGCTGCTGCTCTTTTACTCGGCACATCAGGGATGCAGAGGACTGTTCGCCGTTTTTCTATCTTATCTCCACGTCACCGTTGGTCACCACCTTCAGAGCCGGGCAAGCCACCAGTACCGTATAGGATAGGCTTTTCGTTCACGGCACGTCCTGTAAAACTGCCGCCTCCCTTTCTTGGACGGTATGGCGGGGCCCCTACGGGGGAGTTCGCCAACTTCATTGGCACATTTCGGTTACTGGGCGACGACTACCTCGAAACGACGACGCTGGTCGATTTTTGTTACCGGGCGGCCGAAAATCCTTTGCCCTGTGAGTCGGCGGGAAAGCCAGCTAATTTCCAGGTAACCGAGGAACTTACCGTAGGGGATGGTACTGGGAGAGGGCGGAGGTCGCAGGTGGTGGTTTGCACGCGACGTGATTTCATGGAGGAGGAACCTATGGTGGCCAAAGCCTATGATCCACTTTATTACCCTTTTGAGAACGAGGACCTCCGCGGCTTTCCCAACGACGTCGTTGCAAGGGCCGAGCATGACTTTGCTCACGAATCCGCTGCATATGCTCAGCTCGATAAGAGGCCCAGGGGCAGTCTTGCTCCTAAATTCTATGGATCTTGGATTATCGACATCCCCCTCAGAGACAAGCTTAGGCTTGTTGGATTTGTGCTCTTAGAAAATGTCAACGGCGTGCCATTGGACACTCTTGATCCGGCATCTTACACCCAACAAGAGCGTCTTCGCGTGATCTCCCTCTGCCTCGAAGCAGATGTCGAGTTATTTTTCTCCGGCGTCTCACACCAAGACATCGCGCCGCGCAACATCATCTGCTCAACGCCGGACTTTCCAGCACCAGACTTTTCCATTCGAGTCATCGACTTCAATGCCGCTGCCGTGTTGCCAATTTTGGGGAAGAGGGCGCCGTGTGAGTACGAGCAGCTGCCACGATCGCCGTTGGATAGATATCGACGATCCTGGCCTGTTGATTTGACTGAGTGGATTCCCGAGGGGTAGGGGAGAGCAAGTGTGGAAGGTGTGGTTGCAAGAGACATGGGGAGGGTCATCGAGGTATTGGCCGGTGAGGGAGAATTGACCCACTTACGGCTGAGCTATCTGGCAGCAAAAGATGCTTCAAGTATCGCGGTCAGCGGCACTTGATCACGAGTGGCCTTATATAGCCACTGTACTCAGCTTTCCGTGCAGTTGGCGCGATCTTCGTTGAACTCACCCACACTAGAGCGAAGTATTGGGAGGACCCGAGGCCTCCCCGCGACATCCGCCAGCATTCCCTTTGTGCCCAAGAGATGGACCGATTCCGCTGGGCGCTTTACTATTCATTATTGCACATAAAGTATGTCGTCTTAAACATTGGCGAGAATGGAAAACTCGACCGGGTCTCCGAAAGACCTATCGCCTTCTTCATTGACAGCGACCTCCTTGGCGATATCCCTGCGGATCGAACTGTTAAGAAGTCGGAGCTCGAGAACAATATTCGCCACCTCACAATCAGTGAAGTTCAAGGACTAGACGAAGAGGGCCGTCGAGATTTACGTCTAGTTTAAGAATTGCAATTCTTGCAACTTTATGAGCAGCTGCTGTACCGATATTAATACCATCATTCAACCAAGCAAAGCAGCTCCAGGAAGAGACTGAATTGTTGAAAACCCATCGGCCAAGGTTGACATATCAACTGACAATGTCGAAGAGGGCCCTAAACGAGAAAAATGGAAGAAGAGAAGCGAGGTCACAAGTTCAACCTCACTTACACGTATAAGGGGAAAAGATCCCGCAGACGTAGAAGGCTAGAAGATAGGCTATCAAGAAGGATGCGCTTTCGATACTGGTGATCAGTCGTTTCCTTCAATTAGAAGAGTTATACCGTGCAGAGTCATTCTTTATTCATTTCTATAATACACTCTTCTCATCCTACTTGTTTCTTCGATTCTCTTTTGCCTGTGATGCTGTCCCATTGATCATTCGATTCCGGACGACTTCTCGAAGCTGTTACAGCCATCTACGACTATTGGACCATTTCGGTGTTGAACCACTTTCGCCTTGTGTTTGTTCGTTAATAGCGGGATGTAATACACCACGATCCTGGGGTTGTTGCCCGGCTCCTTCACTGGCGAGATTAAGGTTTGGGGAACGTGGCTAGTTTCTAGGATCGGAAAAGTGCTCCTCGAACCCAGAATTAGCGTTATTGACTTCCAGTCTTGTGATGAGGGTCCACATGAAAAGTCATGATTCGACATGGAAATGAGGCCCGCCGGTTATTGATATAATGAGCAATAAATATACGATCGGGGGGCGATAACCTTGCAAACAGGATTAACAATTCCCAACAACTGCCATATTGGAATGTCTAATAACGCTCCACTACCAAGTTACAATACGTCGCGGAATTAATATCGTTACGTCAATAACTTCCCTCCGAAAGCTGTTTTCCCGAAAATATCATGGTTCTCGAGATGGCTGCCCAAGTCCCCGATCACCAATCCAGGAGTGGATGGAAGAGTGGGACCCAGACTCGCTGGTAGAAGAGCTGAATGGCGTACCTGGAAATGCGAGCCCACCAGAAGAAGTGCAGGAGTTTCTACTGTCGGCAGTAGAGCATAATGGCGTTCGAGCGAGCCAGCAAACACCATTGGAAGGGCAGATGAGTGTGGAAGAGTTGAACCTGCCGTCGCCAGCAATACAGCAGAACGAAGCTCCAGCAAGCCCGCAATCACCGCCAACCGCAGAGAATAATACAGTTCGAACAAGCCCATGTGGCACGGAGGAGGTGAATCTACAAATGCCGACGACAGAACGGCGGAATGACAACGGAGGGGCGGCACTTCCCGGAAATAGGGACCCGATCCCAGAGAATGCGTGCCCGAGCTCTCACGGTAGCCGGCTCTCCAAGCTTCCCGAGGAACTCCTACTGCAGATCATGAAGAACCTAGATGCAGTTAGCCTCCTTTCTCTACGCTATACGTCCGGCCTCTTCATGCGACTTTTCTGCTCCCCGGAGTTTAAGCAGTTTCAACATAAATATGAATGGGGTTATCGTTGGTTGATCCCTGAAGAACATTATTTACGCGATGGCGAATTCCGCATTCTTCTCCAACACGATAAATATTGTGCTTCATGCCTTCGGAATCGCGATCCAAAGATCCGGAAACATTTACGCCAAGAGCTAGTTAATCAGCGCCTGTACTGCAATGGTTGCAAGACATACCATTCCGCGTGCTTCTTCTCCTACGCTCAGAGGGTCCTGGTTGATGGGCCTCGAGTTTGCATTGCCCACCAAGGCCATTTACGCATCTGCCAGCATGTCGCCATCCAATGGAGTGACATCAAGGAATGGTCAAATGAGCTGAGGGCTCAGAAGAGACGTGAGCCAAGGCTTCACAGAATCCTCTGTGAGCATGAAGACCATGTCCTTTCGTGTGGGAGAGAGGACATCACCAGTGCCCGGTGTTATGATGGACCGATGTTGCATATATTGAGGCGCAGAGGAAACTTGATCTTGGTCATTGACTGGTGGACTCATATCGCACTCGTGTTTACAGAAAAAGCACCAACATCGTCTGTCAGAATGCGCCGCGCACTCCGCGTAGGCCACCAAGACGTGGGAAAGCACATCTTCCCCGCTTTTTATCCAGGTGAGGAGGCATGTATGGAGATGTTTGACCCGATGGTCTGCGGTTGTGTTTGGTATCCTGGTGAAGATCCTCGACATCTTTATAGCTGCCGCCGTTATTCCTTTGACCCGGAGAAATACTGCCGGGGTACGCAAATGGCACAGCGTCATCGCTTCTGGCCACAGCCTACTGCTAAGCACTCAACTTCCTGGCATCAGTTGCCTGGGGGGAGGTCTTGCCGTCTATCTGGAAGGCGCTGTGCAGAAATGTGTAGCGGCTTGGAACTTCGTTATGCCACACACTTCCGGATTCGCGATATAGACCCGGAAAACCCTCTCCAGGTTCCTCTGGAATGGTACCGCCTGGTCGATACCGAGTCTTATGGACTGGCTGAAGACCCAGAAACGCGTCATATTATTTGGTGTCCAAACCGAGAATGCGCTAATTACCATGAAAATCCCCGAGTAGATCGGTTCAAATATCTGTCGTGAGATAGAGGAGCTCTAATCAACACTGTTCTTGCTGCCTCATATCCATGATCTACCCCCAATTACCTTCCCTTTGCTTCATCGATGGAAGCATCGTCATGTTGCTGAGGGTCCATTCAGCCAAAGCTACTCGGGATCCCTAGCACCAAGATATCACAATGACCTATGATTGCTTCGTTAGCAATTCCTCTCTGAATACCTTGTTGATCAGCGTTCAAGGGGGATTAATCTACTATCAAGCCCGCACGCAAGCCATGGTTAAAGCGATTTGATGGAGAATTATGAGGGGTGACTTGGGCTAAGAAACTGACGGCCAATTTCTTCAACAACCATTAATCAGTGCAATCGTGAGCACGTTTTCGAGGTGTATCAGGCCACTGATGGCATTAGTTTACGTAGTTATTACTGGTTTGCTGCTGTCGGCTTCCAAAGTTGAGAGAGCGTGGCCTGAATGAGTACCCCGCTGGCACCTTGGTCGTTGCATGATTAGTCGATTCTTGAACTGGTTTTCTTCAAACCCCTGTCTGTTTTTGAAAAAAAATTTGGTGATGGTAGTGGGCCAGACTGTGGGAAGGAATTACTGGTTTTGGACTGTGGCTAACGCCACGTGATGAGCTGGCGTTTTCCTCCTCTGGTCACCCAAACGCCTTCGTCAGAGGCCTTCTTCAGAGTCCCTGGAAAATTGAGATGCAACTTTATCAATCGCCGCAATGGGAAACGAACATGACAGGCAGTTAGAGTCTTCGGGTGGACCGGCCAATGTGGTTACTCTACAGCCAATTCCGACCCCGGCTCCCACGGCGACATTCGAAGCCGGCTCAGGAGACATAGAGTCTGGTGATAGCGGCAACCCATTGGAATCTATCCCTTCCCGCCTTACATGGAGGCTATACGTCTCGCATTTTCTCTCAACATGGAACTCGAGACTCTTCGAGTTCGCCGCGGTACTCTTCCTTGCTTCCATATACCCAGATACCCTTTTGCCCATGTCCGTGTATGCCCTCGTACGAAGTGCCGCAGCTATCGTCTTTGCCCAGGCAGTCGGATCCTGGATCGACAGCGGTAACCGACTTACTGTTGTCCGAGTCTCCATTTTAGGACAGCGCATCGCCGTTGCGATCAGTTGTGGGATTTTCTGGGTGCTGGAACTGAGAAAAAGTCGCTTGGAAAAGGGAGTCAAGGACGGATTGTTTGCTACCGTCGTGATGTTGGCGTGCGTGGAGAAGTTGTGTGCAGTGATGAATCTCGTCTCCGTCGAGCGAGATTGGGTGAGATGTTTCTTCTAGAGAGAAACGACGGACAGCACATTAACACGAGGATAGGTTGTGGTTATTACGGAAGGCCATGAAGAAGCCCGAAGAAGCAAGTGTACCTCAACGCATGTCTCATACGCAGTGGCTGACTCAATATTGCAGCCCTAAATGCTCGTATTCGTCGGATAGATCTACTCTGCAAGCTTGTTGGTCCGCTCGTCATCTCGTCGATCGCAATTGCTTCAACGCTTGCGGCTATCTGGACAACTCTTGGAATGAATTTGGCAGCGGTAGCGGTGGAATATGTGTGCATCGCAGCAGTAGGTCTCCTTGGCAGACATATTGGAGTTCTAGCCTGGTAGTAATGGTCCACGCTGACGAGGCTAGGTGTACAATATGGTGCCAGATCTACATCGAACACCACGGCCTGATGAGCCAAACGCGGGAGAAGACCCGTCAAGTCTTTTGGTGCCAGAGGAAGAGCCTCTCGCTCGGAGGCCATGGTCTCAACGATTGAAATTGGCGGCCCACAGCATCTTCCCCGTCTCGTCGCTACCATTTTACTTCCGCCATACCGCCTTATTGCCTTCGTTCTCACTTGCACTTCTATACCTCACTGTGCTCTCTTTCTCGGGTCAGATGATCACGTTCCTCATCTCAGTCGGGTATAGTTCTGCGCACGTCGGCATCGCTCGAACCGTTAGCACTATCTTTGAACTTAGCGCCACGTGGATCGCGCCACGCCTCATGGCTCGTATCGGTGTAGTTCGGGGCGGTATCTGGAGTCTTTATTGGCAAATGATCTGGCTAGCTGCGAGCGTTAGCTGGTTCATGGTTGATGTTCATCGGGAGGGAGCGAATCTAATTGTAGCCTCGACAGTACTTGCTGTCGGTGTGGCCATCAGCCGCGTGGGGCTTTGGGGATTCGATTTATGCGCGCAGAACATTGTCCAAGACGTAAAGTTATCTCAAGCTCCGCGAAATGGATTCCATGTCACTGACATACGCCTAGGAGGTCGAGCTAGGTTATCGGGGTGCATTTTCAACAGTCGAGGCGGCTTTCCAAAACCTCTTCGAGCTGGTTTCTTACGCGACGACAATCGTGTTTTCGCGTCCGGATCAGTTTCAGTGGCCTGTTGTTATTAGTGTTGGCGCGGTATATCTAGCTGGAGGGCTGTATACTTATTTTGTGCGCCAGAGACGCGGTCATCTACTCCATGCTCCGCCTTGCATCCGCGCAAAAGCCAGAAATGGTTGACTGTGGCAAGGACCGGCTGGACACTGGCCATAGGGGGATGGGAAACCACAGCGCAGTCTTCCTCAGAGGACTAAGTGAGTCAGGAATCGGCAGGAGATCTGCCTCGTGGCGCACCGTTCCTTCCAACTTGACTATCGCTCGACGCGTTTCTTTGCTAGCTCTAGATATGAATCGTGGGGCATGACTCCCCAAGGTCGACGCGTATCTCTTGAAACCTCTCAGTAGAAATAAGAATTCTTTTCCTCTTCTTGTTATCTCCAACACCCTCCCCTCAGTCCTCTCCCACCAACTGCTGCCCCTACATCTCTTTCCATCTCAACCTCATTCCCAACTTTCTCCAATTTGAGATTCTATCTGGGCCACTCCCATTTTAACACTCAATTTCCCACAAGGTATGTTTCCACAGACCTTTCTCCATTCTTCCTTTGACCCGACATTCGCGTACTTAGCCCCCTGCGCCACACAGATTATTATCCACGACGCAATGCCTCACAAAAGCTACATCCACAAGCCATCGCAACACTGGCCCCGAAGTGGTCTTGCCTGGCCGAAGGGTAAAACCGGGAAGGCGATCCGCCCTCTCGCGGAGAAAAGAAAATGGCGCGAGGCCATCTGCCGCGCACTCGATGACCAGGACGGCGCAATCCGTACCAAACCTTTTATCGACAAGTGCTTTACCGACCTTATCGTCGCCGCCAAGGACCTCATTCCACGACTGGAGGAGATTAGTGTCGTCGACTATTTTGAGCAACTCCAGCAGCGTGTCCCGTGGGCTGTTGGACTGCACCCTGTTGTTCTCGGTGCTTTTTTCGTGGAGATCACGTGTGCCAGAGCCAGATATTGGGAGGATCCTCAGGATCCTCATGACATCCATCAGCATGCTCTGTGTGCTCAAGAGATTGACCGATTCCGAGAGGCGCTCCACAATTCCTTGGCCCACATCAAGTACGTTGTTCTTAACATGGATGTCAACGGAAGCCTCAGCACAATCTCCGAGGGCCCTATCGCTTTCTTTATTGATAGCGGCCTCCTCGGAGATCTTCCTGAGAACCGTACTGTCAAGCGCTCTGATCTTGAGAACGGTATTCACAATCTCGTAATTGGTGAGGTTCAAACGGCTGCAGAAGAGGAGGGCGAAGTCATTGAGATCCACGTTTAAATCGAGAAACGAAATCAGATAAAAGAATGCATAATATAAAGATCAAGATCAATAAAAGTCGCTTATAAAATTTTATTTTTATTTTTATTTTTTAAAAAAAAAGGAAAAAAAAAACTCCGTCCTCACCCCCCTTACTTCTTTTTTACCTTACTCCTACCTTAGGTCTCTATTGAGGGGATAGGTTCCTGATTGGCCAACTTTACGAATGGGAAATCCCATTTCATGGCATCACCCTAGCCAGGAAATTTTATGACCTTGGCGGTGGTTCGGGAGCTGGTGGCCAGTTTTCCGCTTGACTCCATTCGGTGCCTGTGTTTTTGCACAAGGCGCGAATCGAACTGGCGAAAGGGGGGGAAAGGGTACCAGTTCTTTTCTAACCATCGTGGTTACCGAATGTGCCAAGCTTCCGCTTGCCTCTTGGAAGAGCAGGGGCTTGATACTTCATATAACACATAAACAGCCGCTTGTGGTTGCGTGGGTTTCTCCTTCCTCGATTTTCGAGAGGTTTCCGGCGTTCATGAGCGTGAGGAGCTCCTCCCTCGACGAGATCTGGCAGGCTGTGTCCAGCCGAACACGGGATTGCCGGCCCTGAGCATCGAACAGAAGCCTCGACGCCGTAGGCATTACTGTTGAGTCCTGGGAGAAGACCTCTAGGCGTACGCTTAGCTGTCACGTTCAACCCTTGGCAAGTTGAAGTGTGTTCTCGTAGTTATAAACCGGAAGAGTCAAGCACTGGAGCCATCTCGACTCCCAAATCGCGATTATTGCAGTCCCGACTTTCCCGCACACAATGATCAAGGCAGAACTTGAGGGACCGATGCCAAATCCTGAACATCAAGAGTGTTCCTGGTCAGTGGTAACCAACGGATGTCGGCTGCTTTTATGTGGAGATGGAGGTCTGGCCTTGTGTCGCACCAACCCGCCCAGCGCCCCAGCTGATTTATTCACTGATACGGTCAGGCCTCGTTGACAATACTTTAAACAGTTAATTGCCCATTGATTCAGCGATTATTAATTGGCTGTCCGCTCAATGTTATTGCAGCTGCATCAACGTTGTTGAATGTGGGTCCGCAATGCTGGAGCTAAACCAACAGGAGGATTCAGGAATTAGCCGAGTGAGACAGGGTTACATTTGCGAGCTGGATCCAGATCAATCAGCTCACTTGATCGGACATTATTGTGCCGATCCTGCAATTGCTTGGCAGGGAAGCTCGTCCATTTCTTGAACTGACGTTTCTCGCCGCGTAAGCAACATCGTTGGCAGAGCTCGCTCCTCCATTTGTTGGACACAACATCCGAGAGCTCACACCCACGATTCACGCCGCAGTCATGGCTACTCCCCCCGACGACTACCTTGAAGACCCCCGGTTCAGTAGAATCTTTGAGTTACCACCAGACCCATCTGGTGGCCGCGACGCCCCATTTAAGATCAAGTATGCTGATTACGGCTATCGTAGCGAGGCTCATCCGGAACAAGAGCATGTCTTGGTCTTCTTTAGCCCGTTGATGGGCTCGCGCTTGCTTCACGTCGCCAAGGATGAACTAGCTAAGAGGCACAAGACTCGAATAATCTGCCCGGATAGACCTGGGTTTGGGGGCACTGACCCGGTCGACGCGAAGGACAGGTTGCGCGTTTCGCGAGGTAAGTACAACATGTTTGTGTGAGCGCATGTAGTAATTTCATTTCCTAATTTTCGTGGAAAGAGGTCGTCACTGAGCTGCTTCGACATCTCGGGATACAGCACGTTTTTCTAGCATGTCATAGCGGTGGCACTGTCTACGCCCTCGACATGCTGGTACATCATCCTGAAATTCTTCACCCCGACATGCCCTATCTTGCCGTCGGCGGCCCTTGGATATTACCTTCGCACACAGGCTCGAAACTTCTCTCCCTCGCCCGCAGCCTTCCTGTGCCAGTACTCGGTAAAACCGACACGTTTACAAGGCTCATGAATAACCATATCGGCCCCATGATAGGCATGACCTCGAGACTTAGCAAAGGTCTCGTCGTTAGACTTACATCAAACACGACCAAAGAGGATAGAACCGCTCAAAATGCGGCTAATGAAGACGCCGATTTTGAAGAACGGATCTGGGACAAGATAATGGAACGAATCTATGAGGAAGGGGTGCAGGGACTCTCTCCAGAGGTAATACTTCTTTTGCAAAAGGTTGATGGTGCGGATGGGTGGGGTGATTGGAGAGACTATGATACGCTCGTGCCGCGTCTTGTGGAGGCTCTACGTTCGAGAGGGAGCACACTGAGCGTGGATGTGTTTTATGCCGAGAAGGATCTATTAATCGGTGATGGAGACGCGAAGGGTCCCCTGTGGTTTGATCGATGCTGGGACGCCCCAGATCAAAGCGATACGATTAACTACCGTCGAAAGATAATTAAGGGCTCTGACCACAATGGGATATGGGGTATAGGATTTGGTACCGCGCAGCAAGTGCTTGCGCGGATTGACCGGTCTGTCGAGGACCCGCCGTCAACTTCGCCCAACCAATAGTCCGGGAGTTTCCATGTCTGTTTAAACTTAGAAAAACTCCGCTCTAGGCCAACTCAATCAAAATTCGTTCATCCTAACTCGGTCCAACTGGAGTTCGTTCACTATCGGCTCAATATTACTGGCTCAATATATCGACAAAAAAACCTGGTATATTGAATACGCCAGGGGGTTGGGAGAACGGTGTCAACAGGCGCTTGAATTTACAGTATTAATATCTCTTCTAATATCTAAGGAACGTATATCATGGGTTCTTCTCCATCCTTGGGACGGTGTTTTCCTTCGGCAACACGCTTATTGTGATTTACGTAGATTCCAACCTGCAACAGAGCAAAAGCCATTCCCACAGAAACCATTATAATCAACGTCCGTAGTCCCGTGTGGTAACTATCATTCAAGTCAGTTTGTGATCTGGACGAGTTTCCTTGTTGGATAACTTACAATGGCACATCCCCAGCCCTGAAATATTGCGTTCCAACCATCAAACCACTGATGGCCGACATCACCCACATGCTATGTAACCTGCTGTCAGTTTTGTTTACGGCTATCCCGGCCAAGAGCCAGTAACACTGCGATAGAGACTTACGCAACGCTAATGCTCCGCTCCCTTGGGTCACGGCAGTTCAACTGAACCCACGAATTATGAACTGGATGATAGCCCACCGCAAAGGCATTCACCGACGTCCACAGTCCCCACCGAGACCACTTGCCCACATGGGGATGTACACTGCGCGCCACGATCAAAACGATGAGATAGCAGACGTGCGCCCCAACCACGGAGAATCCGCGTTGGTTGGTTCGGTCGCTGATGTAGGCGAAGATGAAGACAACAACCAGAGCGAGAGAAGCACCGACGGCGGCGAGGGCATTGGCCTCTGTGCGATTGAATCCAAGGGCCCTGAATTAGATTTGTTAGTAGCAGTTCTTCACCGATTTCTATCGAGGAATTATCAACGCTTACATGACGATAGACGGCGTGTAGGTAGTCAACGGACTCCACGTGGAAAAGACGGCGAAGGTAGAGACAAAGTGCGGCCAGCGACGGTAATGAGATACCGTCTTCCATACTAACTTGAGAGGAATCTTCATTCCCTGTGCACCTTGTCGTTTCTCCTTGTCATCCAGCTCGAGCCGTTGTTGCAGGATCTTCTGGTCGTCTTCTGTGAACCGGATGAGTCCAGGGCTCAGTAGCGGTTTCGGCGTATCAGGAGAGCCCGGTAACACGAACAGGAGCAAAGCTCCAACTATGATAGTGAATATGCCCTCGACTATCTCTGCGTTAGTTCATGTTTCGTATCCACGCTGTGAGATGGCAAGACTCACTCAAGAAGAGCCATTGCCAGCCCTTGATACCACGCTTCCCACCAAGTTGAAGAATGCCGGATGCAAGGATAGGGCTAATGGCGTTGCCTGCAAACATGCCAAAGAAGAACACAGCAATTCGCTTCGCGAGCTCTCGTTTCTTGTACCACGTCGAGAGAGTATAAGCTGCGCCAGGGATGTACCCTGCCTCCGCGAAGCCGAGCATGAGGCGGGAAACTAGGAAACCCTTGCGGTTTTTCACGAAAACTTGGAGGGTCGCAACGATGCCGAAGAGGAAGATTTGCCCTGGAATCCATTTGCGGGGTCCAATCTATGCAATGGGTGTTAACAACGAGTGAACGGCCGGAGGGGGATAAGTATCTCCCATACCTTCTGCAAAAGCATGTTGCAGGGAATTTCGAAGACGACGATTCCCATGAACATCAGCTGGTTCCCGAGGTTTATCGTCGTTTGGTCGACACCGATGTTCTTTGCGAAGCCATCCGTGAGGGCGCTCGCTAAGTTCATTCGATCCAGCTGAAAGACTAGTAGACCTAGGAATAAGAGTGGGAGCACTGAGGAGTCGACCCTAGAAATGGCGAGTGTCAGTTTCTACCCGAGCTGTTTCATAGTCAGCTAGGGAAGTCAACTTGTACTTACTTCCGTCTAGCTCTCTTCTCTTCCTCGTCGAGCCAGTCTACCTCTGTCCCGGCGGTGATGGATTGCTGTCCCGGCGCGTCATAGCCGCCGATCTTTTCTTTTTGGTCGTCCGACATTTTGCAAGATTGTTCGCAGCAAAAAGGCGCACTACGACTGAGAAGGTGAAGAGCGACGGTGACAGCGACTGAGGGACCCGGAAAACTCCCCAGGACTTCAAATAAGAACTGTCCCGAGACCGCGGTTGGTGACCGAGACCGCAAAACCACCAGAGAAAAAAAATAGTAATGAAAATGATGTGATTGACTAGCAATAAGACTTGATTGGTACCAAGACTCTAGGCAGTGATATGCCCAGGATTCGAATGGAACGTGGAGATCACCGGAAGAGAGAGAAACTCTTCCTGACGGAGCCACGGTTGTCTTCCAACTCCAACATAGGCTCGCGCACGTTTAAGATTGGGGTACAGCTATCCCGGTACCCTGGCATATGCAAGCGGTCTATTTCGAAGAATACCTCTCTGACTATTTTACCAATGGGACTAGGTACATCTGTTCACGGGCTTCGGTAGTACGAAGTACACTAGAGGATCCAGGCCCTTGCGACCCGCCAACGGCTCCGTGATCCAAACCCCATCTAGATCAAATCCCGGCCTGGATAACGACATGGAATAATCGAACGCCCTGGATCCAATTAGCTTCGACAAGAAAGCAAGAACGTACGAGATGGAGCGTAGAATTTTTGATGGCTCGGAGCCGAACGGGGTGAATCCAGCCATAATCGGAGGGCGTGGCTGACGTGCTCGCTGCAAAACCCGTAGAGCTCGGCCGGTCGGCGATTGCGTGATATCACACAATCCCACCGGACCAGGGGTCAAACATCACCACCACCGAGCTAAGCAGCCATTGACGAATAAAATCTTCGCGACGGCTTCGAAATTTGCGTGAAGCCCGCTGAGAGGGATTATTCCATCGTCGGGTCTTGCGTCTTACTCTCCCGCGTGGGGGGGATGTGGCTACTGGCCCCATTAAAGTGGCTATCTTTGCATGCCCGAGCTGTTGAACAGCGAGATTTTCATTAAAAATCGGCGGTCTGCTCTTGCGGGATGCGGCATTCGGTATTAGTGAACATTGATACATAACGCTTAAGCCGCGCATCCCTCAACCACACGGACACAGCTAAAGCTCAAGGTCTCGCAGAAAGCTAGTCCATTTCCATCGATATCCCTTTCAAGTAACTTGGTAATTCTTACGTGCGACACATCTACACTAGACATAGACATCATGGGAGCTGTCAAACGTGTTGCCGTCATTGGTGCTGGCCCGGCGGGGGCAATTACAGTCGATGCTCTGGCACAAGAGCGAGCCTTTGATGTAATACGCGTGTTTGAGCGGCGAGAGGGGCCTGGAGGATGTTGGTAAGATGACTACCGGCGCTCGACGCTCATTCTTTACGAAGCCATGATGTATCCCGAGCTTTTCTCTTCTAACGTTCATTTTGTCCAACAGGATCGGCGACACGGAGAGACCTCGCACCGTCACCAATCTTTCCGAGCTTGCTTCCAGAACAGCAGACAAGACACTCGCAATCCCCCAGAAGCTCCCCGCCCAAACACCCAAGGTCAACCAGCCACGCTTCGACGAGTCGTCAATCTACCCATACCTCCACACCAACATCGACAGCATCCCTATGGAATTCTCTCAGGAGCAAATCCCTACTGAGCGCAGTGAACTCTCGATCGCCACCCACGGCCCCGATACTCCTTTTCGGCATTGGGAGGTGATTCGCCGATACATCGCGGGGCTTGTAGAGAGGAGAGGATATGAGGACCTCATTTCCTATAATACCACCGTGGAGCTTGCTGAAAAGGTGGGCTCTGAGTGGAAGCTCACGCTGAGGAAAGAGGGGAAGGAGAAGGATTATTGGTGGGTCGAATATTTTGACGCCGTCGTTGTTGCCAGCGGGCACTACAATGTGCCGTACATCCCTGCTGTTAAGGGACTGGAGGAGTTTGAGAAGGCTCGCCCGGGAAGTGTGTTGCATAGCAAGCATTATCGGGGGAGGGATCAATTTCGTGGCAAAGTGAGTGAAAATGACCTCACCGAGAGTTGTTCTACATGTCACGGGGTGGGGATTATTTTGGACTGATACTGACCATTTCTGAAGCGTGTCGTCGTTGTTGGCGCTTCCGTCTCGGCGGCCGATATTGCATTTGATCTCGTCGGCACCGCGCAGCATCCGATTGACGCCGTGATTATTGGACATGCCCCGAACGGATACTTTGGGGATCTAGCTTTCCAACACCCAGATATCCGCACGCGACCGTCCCTCTGCCATATCGAGGGCAGAACTGTATATTTTGTAGACGGGCAATCAGTGCCAGATGTGGACCACATCATCTTCGGCACAGGCTACAGCTGGACTCTTCCCTTCCTTCCCGGTGTCGAGGTCCGCAACAACCGTGTTCCTGGGCTATATCAGCATGTTGTCTACCGAAAAGACCCCACGCTCCTCTTCGTCGGCGCCACCGCTGCCGGCCTCACATTCAAAGTGTTCGAGTGGCAGGCCGTCCTTGCCGCACGCCTTCTGGCGGACCGGACCAAGCTCCCACCTCAGGCAGAGCAGCAAAAATGGGAGGAGGATCGAGTCAAGTTGCGAGGCGATAATGTCAAGTTCACCCTCATCTTTCCTGATTTCGAAGATTATTTTGAGACTCTCCGAAAACTTGCCGGACCCGGGGAAAAGGGGTTTGGTAGACAGCTGCCCCCTTTCAAGAGAGAATGGGTCAGGGCGTTCTTCGAGGGACACGAGCGGAGAAAGGCGATGTGGACGAGGGCGAACGAAAAGGCGAGGGCCAACCGGGCCAAGCTGTAAATTCTTTGTACTGTAGATCAGAACAACAAGTCATGAAATTAGAATGTCTTCCTCCAAATTGTTCATAATTCGCTTGTTCCTCTTGTCTTAGCTGGAGCAATCTGACTAAGCCTTAGCCTAGACTGAAAGGGTCAACTGCATGATCCAATCGCGCCTGGTAGCTTCAACTCAATAGTTCGATCATCCCAACAACGGTACTATATCAACACAACCGGCCCGCACGCTTTTCTCCATGGCCGAGTCTCCGAAATGCGAGGTCTGTCTAGATCTCGATAGACGGCATTATGACGGCAAAATAAAACGCATCGGGTCCAGGCCCAAAGCTCTACTGAGAGACATCTTGCAGTCGGCCGAAGCGGGCTGTCCTGGTTGTGGCGTGCTTGTCGAAGCTATTCGCCACCATGCGCCCGAGCAGATAAAGAGCCCGGAATCATATGAACTGAGCATGTATGAGGAGCGTGGCTTTCTCATCTTAGCAGTTATCTTTAGATTTCCGCCTTATATCGAGACTAGAAGCGAAGATGGTGATGTGGATATGATGGAAGACCAGAAGCCCCAGACACGGATCGAGTTGTTTTCACAAGATGGTAATTTTTCTCTCAATTTTGGTGACGAAGAACTAAGCGCACGATTTGGTCTGACCACTACTACTAGATGAAAAGTGTCCGTGGTCGTTGATCCCGACCACGCATGATGTGCCGCATCCGAAATCGGTCTTGAGTCCTGAGCTTCTCTCGCAGGCTCGCCAGTGGATTGCGGGATGTGAAGCCACCCACGCAGCATGTGTATCGCCCCTCTCATTTTCGCTTCCGAAGAGGCTAGTTCAGATCCAACGTTCTCCCGGAGGAAAACGGGGCAAGCTTAGCGTTCGATTATTAGAGACGAAGCCGGGGGATATCGACCGCTATGTCTGCCTGAGCCACTCCTGGGGCATGAATCCAATCATAACGACGCAACGGCGGAATGTGGACCTGCATTACGTCGCTATTCCCTGGGATAGTCTTCCCAAGGCATTCCAGGACGCAGTCGAATTCGTTTTTGAGTTAGGCATAGAGCTGATTTGGATCGACTGTCTTTGTATCATTCAGGATGATGATTCCGACCGGCGGGAAGAAATAGCGAGGATGCCTTCTTACTACTGGAATTCTTACTTTACCCTCGGTGCGCCATCAGGCGCTGATGGCTTAGCAGGTCTGCTCGGCCGGAGCACTCACGAGGGGGCCACAATCCAGATCACTGCCAGAGACGAAAGGACGTCGAAACGATTCTACATCACGGCAAGAAAACCGCTGACCCACCGATTCGAAACCGTAGACGACGTAAAAGAACGCCTTCTCTCCAGACGTTTCCTTCGTTTTGGTCCTCAAGAACTCATCTGGGAATGCCGCCAAACGACTGACTGCCAGTGCGGGGGTGTGGCTCAAATACCTGAGGCGCGGTTCCAATCCAATGCGGCCCTTGCGATGGCACAGGCTACGACATCGGTTGAGCAAAGTCAGAATCTTTGATATGAACATGTGCAAAACTTGACGAAGCTCCTTTTTACCTGATTGCCTACCATCGGTTGCCGTTTGGCCGCCTTCATATCGCAGGGTGGAGAGGCATGCTACCTTGGTGGGCTCTGGAAGCAGACTCTAGCAGTTAGCTATGGATAGACTCGAAAAGGGCAAAGAAACTCCAACATATTCCGTTCTTATCGCGGCATCTATGGAAGGCCAAGTCATTCATTCGGGTCCCTAGGGTCGCCTGAAGTACGTCCAAGAGTGTTATGCTAACGGTATTGAACCGACCATCTCCACTGCTCGAATTGCCGATGTCTAATGTATACTCTTCACAACACCAATAACCGGTCTCCTAGACCCAGGGAAGATCATATTCGAAGGTCTAGCAGTGGTAGAAATTTTAAGACAGGCCGTCCTTATGGGCAGCCTACGCACGGTTGACGTCGTGACTGGAGGTGCTCGAACCGACAAACTGGATCCAGCCGATCGTCCTGCTCCTGGTTTCGACTCGCAGCGTCTAGATACAAATTTGCTACCGGAAGAAAAGGTCCTCGTTTTGAAGGTGCTGGTATGGACGAGGCAAGACGAAGGGAACGCGGGGTTTCTCACAAGAGCCGTATTCCTCCTTCTCCAAAGGAGCACGGGAAACGGTGGACATTACAAGAGGATATGAATAGAATGGTGCAATAACTATCCCGATTCCATGTCCAAGTGCAGGAGATGGGAAGCCTTCCTTGGTTTAGGGAGTTTGCAAAACAAGTGCTGGTAGCCATAGGTAATATGAGATAGTGAACAGATCTGTGAACTGCTCACATTTTTCAACGTCAATACATACTAACTAGTAAACTACATTCGATGATTTGGGGGCGACTCTGAATAAGGAAGTTGCAATACTTCAATGTTGAATTTAGCGGAACATGAGAGCGGCTTACTGCCAGTCCAACCGGAGTTGTTCAGGTTTGGAGCAACTTCACACAGCATAGTCCATGAGAAATATGCGGGTGTCAAAGCTCACTTTGGCAGTCCAGCTTTTCGAAGATACAGTTTGATTTGGTATATGACAAGCCCAAGAACTCTAGACACCCCTGCCGCCGTAACGGGCTAGTTCGAGGAGTCTGTTGTTGCAAGCATTCATGTTCACCATTCCGAGGTCAACAGGGGACCGAGGAGATTTATTACCTACTCAGTCTTGATAACCAGCCACAACGAGTTGCCCAAAATACAATTCCTGTCAAAACTGTCTCTCGAAAGCTTCGCGGCAGAGTTGACGTAAGTACTGCTCCCTTGGTTGTTGCTGGCCCCCGGATCCTATGCAGGTCAGCCCTCCAAGAACCGCGACCATTACCCTCGACGCACTGCTGCCTAACTAAGCCCACCTTTGCTGCCAATCAACCGACATCATGGTCCACCCGTTCGCCCCGCTAAGCAAGGTATATTCTCACCAGGCCTCGACCAAGAGGTCACTAAGACTTTAAGTAAAGGAAAGTGGATAAATCAATTGATCGTACTTCGCCGTTGACTGCAACTCGCTGCCGAAGTTGCGTCAAATATTAAAATAATACGCGGCTACATCAGTAGTTTCAATTCTCATTTTCCACCATACTCAATATCACTTCCTCAAGAGAGAAAGAGGATATCAATCGAATTCCGCGCACATACACACACACACACGCACACACAGACGATGCCGAGAGCAGAAAAGACGCTATATTTTGCCTATGGCAGCAACCTCTGGTTAAAGCAGATGGCTAGGAGATGCCCTAATAGCTCCTATGTCGGACGGGCTGTGTTATTAGATCATCGCTGGCAGATCAATGAGAGGGGCTTCGCCAACGTTATTGCCTGCTCCGGTTTCAATGTGCACGGACTGGTCTACCAGCTCGGCACGAAGGACGAGGCCCGCCTGGACAAGAACGAGGGCGTCCACAGCGGGGCCTACTCGAAAGCGCGCAAGAGCGTCGTGCTATACCCAGCCGTACCCGAGCTGCAGCTGCCCACCAAGTCGCTCGTCGAGGGCAAAGGAGGGCTACAGAGATCCGTTGATGGGGTCCGGCAAGGCTCGGGGTTCGGTACCCTTGAGCGGAGGGCGCGTGTTAGAGCCAACATCCTCGTTTACCTGAGCGAAGACTTTACCCACCCAGGCGATCCCAGGGAAGAATACATCGATCGCATAAACTCGGGTATCAGAGACGCCATTACCCTAGGCGTATCCCCCGAGTTCTTTGAGAATGCAGTTCGCTCGTCGATTCCCAGCCGGCCGGTCGTGCGAAGGGCGCGCCACCGGGCGCGTCATCGGGAAACGACAAGTGCTACTCAACAGAACATTGATGTCGACTATCGAAAACCCCATTCATCCCCCCACCAGCGGAGGAGTAGAAGAGCTAGGGAAGATCAGTCGCCGTCCAATCAGGGAAGGTGGGCGAATACAGTCCAGCGGTATATTCCGAGCTTGTTGCTAGTGAGGAGTCTCCCCCGTCGGAGTCTATGGCGATAATTAGGGTCCGGATACAGGATGACCACTATTAGAATGTGATCACAAATTCGAATTTCAAACTAACGCCCCAGTTCACCCGTACGGGCTACGAATTCTTGTATCATCTTCCCTAACTCTTTGAATATCATGACCAAATCTCGCTCAATCTTAGTATTTTAGTATTACTTGTATATATGAACTTTTCATTCTGCCACATTTATTCTCAAAGAGGAGGTACCCCCCAGTCTGGCGTATTGACAGAGGGTCATGTATCCTGTCTGGTGTGTATTGATTTGCGATTGACGTTGTTAGATCTCACAATAACGGCACTTTGAGCTCCAACACCACTCTAGGAATATTACTAGCCGAGAGAGCCTACATCGGTGATAGAGGTTTACCTCTTAAGGGTCAAGGCCTGCATGGAGAGAGCCGAGTGCAGCGAGCTTGTTTCGGGTACGGAACTAGAGTTTGGGAGGAGTATCCGTCCTGTCCAAGGGAGAAGATGAAACCTGCTCAACGTACTTCACTTTCTCACGGACGTATCCAAATGCGCCTCATTAAGCGAAGTATATCATATATATTTCTGCTTGCCGTGCGGGGAAAAAAAGAAAAAAAAAATCTTGAAAACCCTTGACAGCGACGTGTGTGGTGATGATAATATGCATTGACTATGTGGGCAGGGAGGACGCGTTTAACGGGGGATGACTTTAGACTTTGACAAGCAAACAATATTGGAATGGGACTTTGAAAAGGAAGAGAAGAAGAAGAGGCTAAAACCATCGTAGATCGCTCAACATACCCGCTCGGTGGGTCTCGACTGTATCGTCAACTTCCAAATTATATAAAACCACAACTTCACCCAACTGTTCGCTGTTACAGCTGTGGTCCGCGGACGTTCCAGGAGACACGAGCGAGGTGCACCCTGTGTCTATGACGACATTTTTACCCGAGCGCGGATAGGATTCCTAAACACAAAAATCCCTCTCATTCCTGCTCACCAACCTCGCCTGACAAACCGCACTCTTGACCTATATGAGCCATGAGCCGCACGCTATTATATCCCCAGGATTCCCGCCCGGGAAAGTGGGGACATGCAGCCAACGGTGCATGGAAAAGAGGCCGTTTATGTCTTAGCCAAGCTGCAGTCGGAGTTGGAATAGAGCACCCGCATGAAAACCCATATGCAGTGTGACGACCTAGATTGCCAAAAAGGAAGACTGGTGCCATTTCCTTGTGGGCATGGCCCATATTGGAGAGCCGGGTCGCCCTGCGCCACCAGGATTTTAATCCTTCCCTTAAGGTTGGTTGTATGAGGTGGCAGGTCTCTATCTATCTAGCCACCTCGCGTGATAAGATGTTGCATATTGGATACCTTGCATTTCTGCATGGCCTCTGTAAAAGCTGTAGTGTATTCCGCCATGGGCCAACATCAATGATGCAATCAATCTATGATAATCATGTACATCAATCTTTTATAACCCAGGCAGCTCCCTCACCACCCCGAAGCTATGAACATTACAGTTCAACCATTTGCATGTTTTCCTAGCCAGCCAATCCCCTCCAAGTCTGGCCGCCCTTGAACACAGAGGTTAAATTTCCCCGCCTTGCAGCAGTGCATTTGACCACATCGTCATTTGATTTCGCCATGGCTCCCACCACCGCCAACTCCTCTTTCTTCTCGGTGCGGGGTATCACCACGACCCTTGTCCTGCCTCTTCTCCTCCTCGCAAGCTGCGGTCAAACCTCTATTCTCCCCCGCCAGCAAGACAAAAAGATCCTCCCTTGGGTCACCGTTAACGCCAGCGGCGCATTCAAGACAATCACGCCAACAGTCCAGGGCGGCAAAACTACATCTGCGTTCCCCGGCAACGCCGCGGTCCCAACGGCCGATGCGAATGGTGCCGGTGCATTTTTGGTCTGCAATGAAGAGACGGGATCTCATGGGACGTACCAACCATTCTGCGCGCCTGAAAACGGTGCCGAAGCAGAGGTTGGAAAGACATATTTCAGTAAGCTTACCTCTTGTCCTAAATGCGACGTTTTAAATTTATTCTCCTGATTGCTGACAATTTGGTCAGTAACATGGGATGCCGGCTTCTTCCAACGGCCCGAAACCCAGGTCATGCTTCAAGGCAACTACCTCTCCGCCGATCCTGATCCCGGTATCGCCGACTCGGGCTTCTCCTCTGAGAAATTCGGGGCATCAAAGGGCTTTTTCGCCTGGAGTCCCGGAGCCGGTGATGTTGACCTGCCCGAGGTGACCAGCACCGAAGTGCGATTCTTCCTCGCCTACCTTGATGCCAACGGTACGATCAGAGACAAAGACCCCGGACCAAAAGTCCTTCTGCATATAAGTAAAAAGGAGAAGAGCCACAAAAAGAATGTCACCGCCATCGCCGTCGGTGTCGTAGTCGGTATCGTTGGACTTGGTGTCATTGTCGGCCTTGCCTGGTTTTTCCTCAAGAAGAAGGTCAACCTTGGAGGGTCACGGAACAGCGGTGGGTATGGTGTTAGGCGGAGCAAGACTCAGAGATCGGCAGGCATTGACCTTGATGCATCGCCATCTTTCCAAAGGGAGGATGTTGGCTTTTCTCGGGCGGCTGGGAGGAATGTGTTCCGCGAAGAGGTGGCTCGTCAAGACAAGGGCACTGGATATTAATTCTTGAGGGTAAAGAGAGAGAAACAAGTGAGGATACTTGTTGGATTGATTCATTTTCTTTCTTTTTTTCTTTTTTTCTTTTATTTATTGCAGAATCTAGGTAATGAGTGGCCTCGTGTTATCTTCCGTTGGAGCTATGGCGTATTCTGGGGTTCTTAATATCAATCTTGGACATTCAATCTGAGGTTCCTGAACAAAATGAAGCGGGCTGTAAAGGCGAGGGCGAAAAAAGAAGAGGGAAGGAAAGAAAGAATACCGCCGGCGTGAGTTTGCATTCTCCATTCTCAACGCCAACTATCACAGTAACCCGTTCAGTCATCTTCTCTGCTCTCCTCAACAATCTTACCCTCCGTAATCTGCAGGACCGTCTTGATATCCCTGAACTCAATGCTCCTCTTGTTTCTACCAGCCATAATGGCAGCGGCCCTCACCACGTTTCGAATCCTTCGCCCGTTCAAGGGCACATTAGCGAGTGCATCAAGCGCTGAGGGCTGCAGTCTGGGACACCCGTTGTGTGACAGGAAGGTCTCCCAGATCGTGCGGCGTGTAACTCGGTCCAACGGAGGGTAAGTGACGGTCAGATGTATACGAGATGCCAATGCCGGATCAAGCGCATCTGGGCGGTTCGTCGTCAAAAAGAGAAGAGACGAGGAGTACTCGATTTCGTGGAGGAATTCTGTTATGCTTGTTAGTGCCACGGCCATTATCAATAAATTAAGCCTCCAGCTAGCCGAGATACTTACTAGTCACAACACGGTTGCGAAGAGGACTCGACTCGTTTCGTGGCTCCAGATACAGGTCACATTCATCCACCAGGAGAAGTGCCTTCCACCGGGAAGCGAGCCTAAACGCTTCTGAGAGTTTAATTCGAGATTTGTCGATCCCTCTCGGCGAGGGATATCGCTCCTCGTCGAGCTCGACAATGCTTTGACCAAGGTCAAGAATGTAGAGCGGAACACGAAGGGTTTCGGCGACTGGAGCAGCACTGTCAGCAATATTCGTGACGACGGGGACATTAATGAGAATCTCAATATACCTGATTCGGCCGTGAGCGTTTTGCCTACTCCTGGTGGGCCGGTGAGCAGAGCGACGAGGCCGCTACCTATTACTCATTGTTAGCACTAAGCACTAATAACCCAAGATGTCCTCAGAAAGCGAGGCCCTTACCTTTTCCTTGAATAACGTCACCGAACGATTCATCGCCATCAATGTGGCTTTCCACAAATGAGAGGATTAGGTCCTTGTAACCGTCCGGAAGCACGAGGGTATTGAACGGGTCAGGATTCCATTCGATATCTCGAACTTTGTTGACGTGGAAAGTTTCTGCGGGAAAAAAAATGATTAGCAGCCACATCAATAGTCATCTTCATGGTATTAAGTTTCACATACCCCATCGTCTCTTCTTCAGACAAAATCCCGGCACATGAGTGGTGCAAATCTGGAGATGAAAATCGCTGAGAGGCTCATCATCGGCATTCTTGGACAGAGGAACGATACGGGGCGGTGGGGTCTCCGATCGAGAACGCGGTCTGGGATTGATCCTTCTTACCCGTTGGGGCGGGTCAGCTTCATACTGCCGATCACGATACGAGTCGCGATCTGGCGAAGTAGAGCGCCAACGCGATCTCTCGAGAGACTTATGTCCGCCAACGGGCGGGATGTCAACCGGAACTTGAGTGATCAGAGTGGTCTCGCAGAGCATGTCCTCCCTTGCCCGAAGGAAGTGAAGCATACGCCTGGTATCCTGACTTCCCATTGGATCGATCATGACACGGCGATATTGCCTCTTCCCGTCGCCTACTTGGGAGCCCGAGCCGTCATCAGGGTACTCTTTGTAATGGACACCAGTAAGAGAACAAAACTTCCGCCCACGTTCAATCACAGCCTCCCTGACCTTTTCGAAATCGTCGATGAAATGGGCGGGGAAAACATTCAAGCGAGTAATTTTTCGAGTACCGACGAACGAATAAATGGAGAAGTCGGTACCCCATAAGCCGTATCGAAAACCATCATACTCAAGGGCCTGAGTGAAAAGACGGAATTCTGACTGTCTAGTAAGATCCTCGGTGGACTCCAAGTAGTAAAACCTTTCATTGCCGGGGCCACCGTCTTGACACACCAGCTCTCCTGGTTGGAAGATGATCCACAGGTAAGGGAAGCTAATGAGGCCGTTGGCGACGAGTTCCTTCTTGACAGCAAAAGCTTCAGCTAAGTCAGCTCTGACGACAGAGCGGAGCTGCGTCAAGATTTCCTTCGTTCGAGGCACTTCGCATGATTCAATAGCCTCTTCGAACTTATCCCAGCGATAGAAGAAGGGCTTGAACGGCGCGCGGAAGACCAGAAAGTTGATGCTGGGGTGAATGTTATCGAAACCTTCAAAGACGGGGAAGAGAGCCTCCCTTGTTGCTGGATCTTGGATTTCAATCGAATGAATCGAGACTCGGGATGTGTCTTCCCCGCGTGTGACCGAATAGCGAACCACAATTGGGGTTTTCTCTTCTTCTTCATCAGTCTCTTCTTCGTCGGGCTCCGCCTTCGCTGGAAGCTGATCGACCCAGTTAACGCAGCAGCGGCATTTCTTGGGACCCTCATAGAGATTCTGGACGAGGGGGGAGTTCTCAATGACGGGTGCGGAGAGAATTGGTCCCGGAGACTGGCCCTCCCGGTCATGCAGAGACTCTACAAGGGTGAAGGAATTTTCAACCGGGTCCGGCTCGATACGCGGCATTGTCACGAATTGCTTGCCTTATTGTCAAATGGAAAAAACAGCACAAGGAGGTCAAAGTGGAATTGGAGAAAATGGAAATTGTGGTTGAGAGCGAAGGATCCCATCGCAGGCATCGGCGAGCTCAGGGTTAATATAATATCTCCGGAATCATACTATCAAGCCCATGCCTAATCCTGGCTGGTCGACTGGGTGCTGCTGCCTGGAGATTTCGAGGCGGTCTTTTCATGCATCTTGACGAAACAACCAATCGACACCTCCATCGCGTTGTTCCACTTTCAGCTTGTCAGACACGACAACGTCACCAGAACACTTTAATTGGATGCAAATCTCGCGATCGCGGTAGGACTAGGAATGCTGTCATCCCCACAGGTTGTCTAGACTCTGGACTCTGCACCCAAAGAAATACGTATCATCCACTCACCCACACTCCTTCTGTAGAAGATTCACTGTCCAGGATGCTTGTACCCTACCCACAAAGAAGGAAACACTCTACATAGAAGCTTTAGAAATATAGTATTAGCAGAACATTTTAGTGGCTGTAAGACGATAGGTATAGCTTCGACGTACCGGAAGGGAGATAAGGGGAAACAAAAAAAAAAAAAAAAAAAAAAAAAAAAAAAAAAAAAAAAAAAAAAAAAAAAAAAAAAGATGTAGAGTATAAGTGGTTTATGGGAGGAGTGGTGAGTGAAGAAAGGAGGGAGGGAGAGAGAGGAATGACACAGGAGAGGAAGGGAAAGCAGATACGAGAGGAGAGACAGATGTAG